>OZ022263.1:74590828-74605828 GCA_963978885.1 Nemotelus pantherinus | reverse complement strand
TGATCCTGCAATGAAAATTAAGAACAAATATTAACGCTTTAAAAATTTGAAAAGTTTTGAGGGTGGTAACCCTAAAATTCTTTTCACCCGTATACCTTCCAGCGCAGTGATTCAATCGTAACGAAATTTACTGGAAGCAGATTTGGTATATATTTTGCTCTGTTGCTGACACAGGGTAACCGGCATTAGCCATTTTCGTAAATATTGCACCAACAGATGCTTCAAATTACGTACTCATATGCGAAGCATTTGCGATAAAAACAAGAAACCAATTTTTAAATTTTCCGAGTTTTGAACATTTTTCGGATGGCAGCCTCAAACAACGTTGACCGCTAAAACTGAAATCCTGCGATGAGAACGAAATTCAAAGGATAAGGTGATTTAAGTATGAGCTTGTTATATTAAACTTATTGCTGCTTCGTTGGGAAAGTGTTGCCAGCACTGAACATTTTCATCATTTGTGTTATAGTTGAGTTTTGTTGCTTGGGATAAGGAATGGTTGATATGATTCTACAAAAAAAGTGTATTACGTCTTTCCACATTTTCTTGTCACTCAAAGACAATTTCTTCGAAAATTAGTTTTCTAGCAGTTCTGATGCGCTAGACTTTTTTTTCACTTGTTATTAATCATATGCTAGCTACAGGCCCATTCTTGTGTACCTTTTCTAGAGGTAACCCAGTACACTACTTAATGAAATCATAAAAATAATTTTTGGATTTACATTCACGTATGGTTTCGTGCGGTGGAAGGTTGTAGCCGAAGAATTGTAAAGAGACTTGTTCTCTTCGAAAGATGGTCTTTCTCAAGAATTGAGCATACGTGAATCAACGCGTCGTAAAGACGCATTTATGAGAAAAAGTAAAAAATTTTATAATCAGAGATAAAAGTGTATAATCAAATAAAAAGTCGAAACCGATGGCCAGTGCCGATAGGACAAGGTCAACCCCCGGTTCAATGAAAAAATGAGCCATTTAGTTAAAAAAAAATGTTGTTTTTGGAATTGACAATTCAAAGGGATTTCAGGAATTTCAAAAAATATGTATTGCGAGAGTTTTTCCTGTGCCGGGTGTATATTCTGCTTTGAAAGAAATGTGCATCAGTGCTATTGTAGCTTCGGTTTCTTAAACAACTTGCTCCAAATAAGTGGGATATATCATTCACTACGTAGTAGAATGGTACATTCTATAAAAAGCAGATTTAATACAAATGTAGTAAATGCCCGTCACTAGTTCCAAGAATACTTCTGAGTTTATTAACTAGAAAGTGTAAAAATTGAAATAGAGGTCTTATTGTAAAATATGGCTTATATTATGCAACGTCAACTCAATTAAAACGTTAATGTGCTCCAAAGGAGTTAGTGTGCCTAAAAGAGGGCTAGGATGCTTATATTGAACTACAATTGTAACATTTAATTTTCTTCTTCTGCATAATTGTTTCGTGTACATTTCACGGAGCGACTGCTCTAAAATTTTAAATTGCAATATAATCAAGTAAGTATTCAATCCCCATATATTGGGTTGTGGAAAAAGTTCTGCGGTTTTTTGCACGAAAAATAAGAAGAAATCTTTTTAATCTTCAAATTTTATTCATGAACCAGATAATAGGTGCGTTTTTTTGATCCGATACAGAGCAGAATAGAACAATGGCCCAAAAAATCGATCCATCACAGAATAGGTGATGCATTCGTTGAGCTCTCTATAGGCTGCTGTATTCGCTCTGTGGTAGTGCAAAACAGCTGAAAATAAAGGGAGAAAATTACGAGTATAAACTACCACAATCAACAGAAAAAAAATAACAGAAAATTACCTCTTTTAATTTTCTACACATTACCTAACATTCAACAAAATTGAAAAATCCAAAGCTACGTCACAGCAAAAAAAAAGGCAACTACTCATGAGCTTTTCTTTTTTCTATCAGCACATTCTATAGTTCAGTACGTGAACTATCTCTGCAGAACAGAATTTCTGTACTAGTGAATTCACTGGTACAGGAGTGTTGTTGTTTCCAATGCGTCTGTTCTGTTCTGTGAAGGATAGAGGGGCAAAAAACACGCCTAATGTCCGTTTATTGTCAAATGCCGATCGGTTTTGATAAGGTGTTTTCAGCGATGACAGGGCGACCAGTGCGGAAACAGTCGTTTAAACCCGTATTTCCGGAACGGAAGCGAGAAAATTACCTCTGACAAATGATGTCCTCACTAATTGCTTCCTTGCCGTGTGCACAATGCATATTTTTCGTTTGGTGGCCGGTGCTTTTTTCACACTCTTGCTATATAAAAATAACAAAACGTGTCTAAGGTGGACCTTGTCCTCTTTCATTTAATCACTTTTTTACCTATAAAATAAATTCAATTAAATTAAAAATTTTGATGAAATAACTTTTTAACCTACGGATGACAGTTCAAGATATAAATGGTAAATACAGTGTTGCCAGGCATACGAAAATTTTTAAGCTAAATGAAACCGCAGAACTTTTTCCACAGCCCAATATATGTAGGCTTACGTCAAAATATATACGCCTCGATTCAAAGCGAGCGTTGAAAACTTTGCAAAGCATAACAAGCCATAAGCGTAAATTTGGCATGAAAGGATCTATCGACGTGCATGTTAAAAATTAACTATCATGATAAGAACTAATGGATTTTTTGCTAGTTGTAAAAATGAAACAAAACTCAAAACAAATCATGAGTAGGATATATTCATATGCATAAGTTTTGAGTAGCATGTCATCAATTCACTATAACTAAGTTAAATCGACGCTTTTCGCAACGAAAACGGAACGACCTTATAATTTTCCGCTGGTTTTCTCCAGAGCCCAGTTTTAGAAACAGCTGATGATCTAAACAACACAAAAAAAGCTCAAATGGATATTGTGTTCTTCAATCGAGTGCCAAAAACAGGAAGTCAAGCTCTAATGCAGCTCATGAAAGAACTGGCACCAGTTAATATGATTCAGACAGCTCGTGATAAAGCCCAGAAATTCGAGACGGTCATCATGGGCCCATTGCACCAGATCAATGTTGCCGAAGAAGTTGCAGAGCAAAAGGAGCCAACTTTCTATTCGAAACATGTTGCTTACGTCAACTTTACTCGATATGAGCTGCCTAAGCCAATATACGTGAATATGGTACGCGATCCGATCGAGAGGATCATAAGTTGGTATAACTATGTACGAGCACCGTGGTACTATAAGCAGCTGCAGAATATTTTCAAGGATGTAAAAGTACCGGACAGGGAATGGATGGAGCTAGACTTCAACGACTGCGTTTTACAAAAGAATAAACTATGCGTTTTCGAACAAGGCATTGTGAATGATGGATCTTCAGACCACAGACGGCAAACTTTGTTTTTCTGCGGCCACAATCGTGCAGAATGTTTGTAAGTATTTGTAATCAAAACATCTTAAATTGCTTTTGCTTGAGTTACGTTATGTAAAGACTGCGCGTGGCTGGACATCAATTTCATTTAATTGCTCCTTCGATTGGTGTTCGATTAAATCAGTTGAGTTATATTTCTTTTGCTTCCGTTTTCCAATAAATCGATGAGATTGAAATTTGTGTATTAACCAGGCCATTTAATTCGCGCGATGTTCTTCAACGAGCAAAGAAGATTGTCGAAGAGGAATATGCTGTGGTAGGAACTTGGGAGGAGCCAGATGTAACGCTGACTGTTTTGGAGAGCTACGTTCCAATGTTCTTTAAAGGAATACGAAATGTCTATTTTTGTAAGTCACGGAAGATTGCGGGTGTTGTATGCATAATATTTACTGATCGCCTTGAAATTTACAGCCAAAAGAGAAAAATTTGACAGAGTGAACAAAAACTCTTTGAAGAAACCCGTAGCCGCTGATGTTCGTGAGCTGCTGCGGAGAAACATGACGAATGAGATTGAATTCTATGCGTTCTGTAAGCAAAGGTTATATCGGCAATATGAAGCGCTCAAGCGTAGTTCGAGCTGAATCGTAATCAGTTTCCATTAATAATTATATTAATTTATAATAGAATTAATATATGAATGTCTTGCCATTTTTGTATAAGTCTTAGGTTAAGGCAATTTCGTAAACAGCTAATCAATTTTAAATGTTGTTTTACATATGCTATAATATATTAAATCTCCTTCAAACTCTTTTTCATTACAAAGTCTTCGTTCATTGTAGCAAATTTTGTCGTAGTTATTGTAGCGAATTTTGTGATTTTAAAATAGTTTTTCCTGTGTCTACCACCTATTCAGCTTCCTTATCTTTTAGATCACTATCAAAGTATTTGCTTCCATTGCTTCTAATTTATAAGTGTATTTCTTTCGTATCTTAGAATGTTTTGTAGTTGTGATTCTTCTAGTAGACGTTGGATTTGAAACAAATTAGAAGTGCAACATGTCCGTTCATAGACTTTCGGTTCGAAACGATTAATATTCTTTCTGCAGTTACACAGGCTTAGTGCTTTTAAATTGAACAATACTCATAGAGCACAGATGGAGACGGTGTTTTTCAATCGTGTCCCAAAAGTGGGCAGTGAAACTCTTATCGAATTAATGAAAAGACTGGCACTCCCAAATGATTTTACTGTTTACCGGGAAAAAACTCCCAAGGCTATATTAGTCACTCTCGGACCATTGCAACAAATCAATTTGGCGGCGGACATAGCAGACCTTGAGAGGCCTGCAGTCTACATTCACCACGTAAATTTCATAAATTTCACACATCTTGAGGTACCGCGTCCGATATATGTCAATATGGTGCGCGATCCTGTCGAACGCGTTATAAGTTGGTTTTATTACGCCCGAGCACCATGGGTGCAGGCACAACGCCGACGTAATTTTCCTGATGTACGCGCTCCAGAGATTCCGTGGCTGAAAAAAGATTTTGAAACTTGCGTCTTGACTAACGACAAAGAATGCAATTACATACAGGATTCGGATTTAGAGCGCGTCAGCGATCACAGGCGGCAAACTCTATTCTTCTGCGGGCACTCACGAAAGGATTGCATGTAGGTATCATTAGTGTACTCTTTAGGGAGTTTTAAGTATACCGCACCAGTAATGTATTTGATACTAGCTGTTTGCTATTCGTTTACAAACAATTTTTGTTTTTTGGATTTGAAAACGTAAAATTTTCACCTATATTTTATCAAGCTACGAGTAACCTGTCTTGTTCCTTATTGAGTCTTTGAGCTTAAGACACCGACTTTAAAATATACAGTGGCTCAAAGTAAAAGTCGGACACTTATGCTTTTATTCTTAATGAAGCCTTTAATAGTGTGGCATTGTTGACAAGGTTAATGTTTTTTTGTTGATATAAATTCACCACAAACAAAAGAAAAATTTGTTTAGATTAATTTAAAAAGAATCAAAGTTTCATATGTAAAGAAAGTTAATTTGAAATCAAAACTTGGGGAGTAAGGTATTTTGAATTATAATGTAAATGTGTTTTATTTTATTAAACCTTAACATTTTTTTGATAGTCCTTTTTTTCTGGGAACTTTTAATCAAGGAGTGAATTCTCGTTAATTTACATATATTTGAGCGCATGTTCCACATCATTTCTTTTAGATACACTATGATTTTTTTAATTTTTTCTCTAATGTGCCCAAAAGTGTTCAGTTACATTTAAGTCTGGAAACTGAGAAGGTGTGCTGATAACATGTGGACAATTATATATTAACCACATTCTCATATTTTATGCTAATTTTTTGCGCTATCCTTGACATGTTTCTCCAGAATCTACTTATACATTTCCTGGCCTATGATCTCATCAATTATGCGTATATTTCCTAGTCGAGAGGCTGACATACAGCCCTTTTCTTAACAGTAGGCCTTACATTGTTTTTTTTTTCTATTTGCCGCATTCGCCATTCTTCACACATTCTCTATATGCCTCATTTGCCACTCTCCGCATATAAGGCCGGCCAACGACTACGTCATAGCTATCGAATGCTCAGCCGGGTCTCTTGCTGCTACGCGAACCCAATCGCAGACAGAGAAACTTCCGATAACACCACCCACCAGGTATTCAACACCAGCAACTGAGCCCGTTTTTGCCTGCATTTTAACCACTGTCAACTAGCTTATCTGTGAAATCTGCTGCCTTTTCGTTACTGGATAGTGTGCAAGTGGTGCAACAAAAACATATATACAACAGCAACTACCAAACCTGTTACAGCCTGCGAATAAACCTTTACCTTTGCTTACTGGCCTACTTTTGCAACCTGCGATATCCCTGCATGATGTCAGCTTGACATTGCATCCACAAACAGAGCATCAGCTACGTTCTGCACCAACAAGTTCCTCCTCAACAAGTCTTTATGGCTAGGTTTTTACATGAGACGAGTACTGTTGCCGTCAAAAGTTACATCATATACAAACTTAGATTTGCACCAGCCCTTCTTGATTACACTAAAATTACTCCTGACAACATCGCTGGAAGATTGATTAGTTCTTTTAAAACTACCACGACTGCTGATAACACAGAATCACTGGACCACTGGTTTACTTACCAAACCTTTCAGCAGAAGAACTCGTCCGAATATTCAACGAAAAAGGAAAGCACCTGTTCCAATCTAAACTGTAACGTATGTGGGTTGAAGTTGAAGCTTCAAACTATATCCTTCAACTCTTCCCTTGCCCTGGAGAACATTATTTGCCTCACAAACTTGGCTTTCATACGGTACTAACAATAATTTAGTTTTTCTTTTGCACCAGGTATTCCGGATGGATTGGAATCGTTCTGTTTTTGAAAAATCACATGGTGGAGGTGTTTTGATTAAGATATCAGCGATATGCAGACCTCTTCTTGGAACTCTCTGTCGTGATTGTCATCCTTCCCTTCCTGTTGAATGTGTAATGGGTCATCGTAACAATCTTCAAATAATAATTTTCTCTGCATATGTTCATTGCAGCAGTTTTTGTGTTATTTATGATTGTTTTTGTTGTTGAGATGTCTTCTTACCATCATAATTTTTTCTATTCGAACCCACTAATAATCGGAGGAGATTTCAACATGTCAACGGAAGGTTGACTGGGACTCAGTTTCGAATTGCATCAGGTTTAATAATCACCTCTCTATAGTACTTTCGCCCTATCTTTCCTTTAACTCCCTTTTACATCTTACCATAACGCGTAACATGAACGGTCGTATTCTTGACCTTATCCTCTCTAGTATTCCCTCTCCTTATATATGTGTATCCTCCATGCAGCATCACTTTGATTTAGTAGACTCTCACCGCCGTCTTCCCTCTTTATGTTCCGCTGACATACTCCTTATAGAAAGGATTCTCAGTTGTCCCGCGGTATAGTTTTCAGAAAAGGTGTCGGAATTTGAAAAAGTTAGCTGGTTTTCATTCTTTCATGGGCTAAATATTGATCATGCACTTGCCAAATTTTATTTCTATCTCAATAACCTTATCTCTATTTATACACCAACCTTTTACCCTCTTTAATCTACAGATCCTCTTTGGTTCACTCTACGAGTTTTGAGGGCAATCCAAATGAAAAATGTTGGTTGGAAAAAGTTTCAAAGATCTGATCTTGCCGTAGTTCAGACCCCGCATTCCTCGGCTAAAATAATAATGAAGCGAGCAATGCACGATTACTTCGCTAGTTTGGAGTCATACATTTCTTCTTGCAACATTTAACCATTTTAGTCGTGTATTCGTTCTCTGAAGAAATTCCTATCTATGTTTCGTAACGATCCTTTGAAAGTTGAAATCCTTATGCATATCTTAAATTCTAATGCTAGTTCTGGCCCTGATGGTATTCCTAATATTCTGGTATAATTCCTCTCATCCTCGCTCTGTGTTTCTTTAGCTATCCTTTTCAACATTAGCCTTGCATCTGGTGTTTTCTCTTCTTTATGGAAATCCGCCAATATTTTCCCAAACTTCAAATGTGGCGATCCCTCCGTTGTTTCCAATTATCGTCCTATATCCCTCCTCTGCTGTTTCAGTAAAATCCTTGAACGTCTTGTCTACAATAGAATTTATCCGTCTCTACAGCCTTTACTTGCTCCTGAGCAGTATGGTTTCATCAAGGGTCGCTCTACATCGACCAACCTTATGAAATTCACTAATTTTTTCGCCTTTGCCTTCGATTGTCAATGTCAGGTTGATGTAATTTACACAGACTTTTCAAAGGCTTTTGATTCTGTAATCCATTACCCGCTGCTACTTAAACTTAATATGTTCGTTGTTTTTGATCCCCTCCTATTTTCATAGTTGTCCCTGCAGAGTCATTTTAAATGGTTCCATTTCCTTTCCTATAATTCCTGCACTCGGAGTTCCTCTAGGTTCTATCGTAGGTCCCTTACTTTTTATCTTGTTTGTAAATGGTCTTCCCTCTGTTATCAACTTTTCCTGTCTTTTATATGCGGATGACTTAAAATTATACAGAGCAATCAAGTCTGCGAACGATCATCACCAAGTGCAAGCTGACTTGTTTGCTCTTAATCTCTATTGTCAAAACAACTTCTTGCCATTAAACTTTTTCAAGTGTCACCAGATGTCTTTCTCATATAAAAATATTGGTATTTCCCTGTCAGTTGTCCAGCATTTTAGAGACCTGGGCGTGGTGTTTGATTTCAAATTAAAATTTGATGTTCATGTCATGAGTATGACGTCAAGGACCTCAAGGATTGCTGTATTTGTCTTGCGTTCTTCGTATATGTTTAAAAAAATTCCCTTCTGCATTCATTTATTTGTCTCCTTAGTACGCAGTATTTTAGAATACTCGTGCCAAATCTGGTCTACGCAGTTTCGGTATTTATCTGACGCCATTGAATCTGTTCAGCGAAGGTTCACTCGCTCGCTGCTTTTTACCTTCAATATCCCCTGTTGTCCCTACTCCTCTCGTCATTCCATCCTTCGTATGTATGTCCTCGTTGGAATCACGAAGATTGTTCTTCGATGAGTGTTTTCTTTTCAAACTTTGCCAAGGCACTTTTTGGTCAGATCTTGGTTTCCAGAAAACCAGACGCGAATCTAGTCGTCCAAGTCGTTCATCAGAGGTTTTCTCTGTTCCGTTTGCACGTACGAAAGTCTATTTCTATTCGTCTTTGTTGTGTCTACCCAGAACGAACAATGCCTTTAAGTTTGGTCCTCTCCCGCAATCTTTTTTACAATTCAAGCATGTATTGAAAATGTTACCTTGAATTGCTATTTACCTTAGTTCTAACTTTATTTTTCAAATTATTCAATTATATTTGTTATTTTTTTTAATGTAGCATGTTTTTTGCTTTCATGACGCTGTAATTGGAGTTATATCTGTAGCGCATTGGATTCATAAATAAATAAATAAATAAATTAATTAATAAAGAAGTACTTCCATCCCAAACCATGTTAATTTCAATGGGGCTACATCCTCCACTCTGCAGGATGTATCTGAATTTTTTTCTTCCTTAAAAAGTTTATCTCCCCTTAAACATCCTCTTGATTTTCTTTACATTCCTCTTTAACCATCTCAAATCCATATTAATTCGATTGAAGTTAAGAACCCATTCCTCAGCCTTGATCAGCATTTCGGTGGTGGATATGATTGTATTCCCAATTTCTATGCATGGTCCATATCTTCCTCACTGTGCGTCCCCCTCTCTATTCCCTGTATTTCCTGCTTCCTGGAAAGTTTCCAATATTTATCCAATTTTCAAAGCTGGCGATGTTTTCTCCGTTTCTTTCTTCAGTAATCTTCTTGCTTCAGTAACCTCCTTGAAAAAAAATTATTCTCTAGAATGGATCCATGATCCATCCTATCCTCTCTCCGGAACAGCATGGGTTTGTGAGGGGTAAGTCTACCTTGACTAACCTCACCTTTTTTTTAAACACAGTTACCTTTCTTAAAATTGTCGGGAATAAGTAGACGGATTGTACACGGATTATTCAAAAATCTTTGATACTGCACAGGTTGTTACTGAATAAAGTCAGACTTTTTGGTTGTTTCGGTTCACTTCTTTCTTGGTTTCCGTTCTATCTCAGGTATCGCGTGTTTAAAGCTACTATTGATAACCTTTCGTTCTCTCTTTCATACTTCCCATGGTGTTCCACTATGGTCTATTCTTGGTACATTACTCTTTTTGATTTTTATCAATGACCTTCCTTCTGTTATTGATTCCCCTTGTTTACTGTATGCTGATGATTGAAAACTGTTCCGAGTCATCAAGTCAGCTAATGACTGTAGTCTTCTTAAAGGTGGTATGTGTGCTCTTCTCAACTGGTGTAACCGCAATTTCTTGGCCTTGAATAGTAGCAAATGTAAACAAATGACATTTTCTCTCAAATTCTCTCCTATTTCATTCTCTTATTCATTTCCCAACAACTATCTGTCGTCCATTAATCAACTCAGAGACTTAAGTGTGACTTTTGATACTAAATCAATATTTAATTTCGTTGTCACATATAAAGCCTCCCGAGTCTCTGGATTGATCCTTCTTTGTGCCTCTTAATTCGTTGGTGTGTGTGCAGCGAAGGTTCACACGGGCTTTATTCTTTAAATATAATGACTTTAAATATAATTAAATATAATAAAGAGGCTATGGCCAATATGTGTACACCTCCTTGGTGCAAGCTAGGCTGATGTTGGGCTCACTCCCAGCTTCAGTGGATTTTTGGCTAATATGTTGGCCAACATGTTGGCCAATATGTATTTGAAGCATTAAGTGTCAGCAGGTCTCAAGAAGTCTCCACTGTTCCGTTCGCGCACCTAAATGTGTACTTTTCTACTCCCCTTGTCAGAATGACTAGGCGTCATAATGATTTTGGGCATGATCCTCTGCCACGTTCGTTCTTTGGATTTAAAAGACGTTTGAAACTATTTATATTCGTTTGAAACTATTTTACAACTAGTTTTCTTCTAGCGATTCTCTCAAGCAAATTTTCCTTAATATGATTCTCACCGTTTGTGGATTTGTTTCTTTCCGGAATTGTTTTTTGTTGTTGCTAGCACAAAATTTATAATTTCTCTTTCGGTCCAACGTTCGCTAAATCGTCTGATCATATCATGAACCGTAGAATGACTATCTTGGACTATCTCGCAATGTCTCGTACTGATAATCCATCCTTGAAATGATTTATAATGTCCTCTTGATTTTTTAACGATGTTTGTCCAGATTGTCTTGCCACTTTCTGTTTCTCAACTGACTTTCGTAAAAACTAGCAAATGCCAACACTTATATTATGTACTGTATGAACTTAATTAATATAAAATGGAAGTGATAGATATTAAACTGTGAAATGACTGCTGTTCCTCGCATTTTTTGAAGAAAAAGTACCAGTATTGTCAACTGTCCGAGTTTTAATTTAAGACTAATTTCAAAAACTTTTTTTTTTTTTTAATTATTAAAAATGAATTTTGCTTTTATTTTCGATCAATTTATATATTATTTAGAAATATATTTATAAAATAAATTTATCTTTTCACTTATTTATAAATCAATCATATTCAAAAGATAAAAAATTCAATTAGCGAATACAAAATGAAAATTAAAAGAAAAAATAAAATTAAGATGAAAAAACAATTAACAGTTTAAAAGAAAAAAAAAACTTCATCGTGATGTCAGGATGCAAAACACTACTCTATAGAAAGTTTTTTAAAACGTGTAACGTCGGCGGTAAACTACTAAACTGTAGGTTATTGTCCTGCCATAGTAAATGCAACAACGAAGAATAAAAATAAGTCTACAATTTTAAGAATTAAAATTGAAGCTCTCGACTTTTACTTTGAGCCACTGTACCACATAAAAGTGCCAATCAAAGCAAAAACAGGATTTCATTGTTGCTTCGAAAATGCTTTGCGACTGAGTAGCTATATACTGGTTTTTCGGTGAGATTCGAATTGTTTAATATTTTCTTTATTTAATATTTGAAAGAAGAAACGTTCGCTTATGACAAGCTTCTGAAATTCAATTTTGTTCTTTTTTTTTATCTATGCATTCAATAAACTTTTATTGCCCTGGTAATTTTTCGGGCTAACATCTAGATAAGAAAAATGCATACATTTTAGTTCTTTTTAATGTATATTTTTGAGCCCTACCGATTGTTTATGAGGATTCTCCCCATTGCTTATTGCTAGGAAAATTCGAGCACACACTATGAGAAGTAAAGAGAGAAAAAATTCTTGAAAATATTCATCTGTACAAATCTTTTGAAACGGAAATCTCTTTTGATTACTACATATGTAGTTCAGAACAATCGCTTTTTAAGCTGCGTAATAATCCTACGTCTGAGACTTGGGCATTTTATTATTCGCCCAGTATATAATGTCAGTTAACTACTTGACCAACAAATACAGCTGGTTTTAATCGCAATCTAAATGCTTTACTACCAATACGGCTGCAACTGAATTTGACGAATATTTCCAGGCCATTTAATTCGAAACGTGCTTTGCAAGTCGCTAAAAGGACCGTTGAATCTGAATATGCCGTGGTCGGGACTTGGGCTGATGTAAATATTACGCTTACTGTTCTCGAGAACTATATTCCGCGTTTTTTCAAAGGAGCATCCACAATGTACCACAGTAATTAAATTTTGGATTTTAAACTAAGAATGCTATCGATATTTGTATCTTTTTTCCTTTGATTTAGCCGAAAATGGTGGATTGTCATCGAATTCAAATCATTTGAAACCGCACGTGAGTGAAAAAATCAAGAGTATGGTTCGAGCGAATTTCAGCAGAGAAATTGAATTCTACGAGTTTTGCAGGCAAAGGCTTCACAAGCAATATTTCGCTTTAAGACTTGACCCTAAATTCAAATAAAAACTTCAGATTTTTATCCTTTATTCATTTTTAGTTATTTTTTCGAATCGTATGCATATAGAAACCGCTGCAAGCTAACTATCTACTTTAGGTTAATGCTAAATTATATTTCAGCCTTGATATCATTATCTTTTATCTATCTAGACCCTTATATGGAATGGGAATTTTTCTAATTTAACAAATATATAAATGAACAACGCCAATGAGTAAAATTCAATTATGTGAATCAATTTAAATTTTAAATTTCCGTCTGAAAATAAACTTTAATATAAACTAATTGCACCAAAGATTTAATGGTACCAAAATTGTTCATGATTTCTGCTGCTTAATTCAGCGTTCATTTGTTTTGAAACATACCTGCAATTAAAATTCAATGGAATATTTAATAATAAACATTGAACTAATTGAATATTTAAAAGATTATTTAGGGCAATAAAAATTCTAAATAAATAAATAGTTTTCTGAATCAAACTACAACATGCAACTATTAGAGTTTCACTTGCGAACATCTTAGTAAATTATTCATCTAACAATTAAAAGCCGTGTTGTAAATTTCCCTGTTTTTACAATGCTTACAATTTCGAATAAAATAATAGGGAATCAATCGTATACTCTGAAATGTTATCTTTTCTTATTCAAAGTAATGTTTATACACAGTATTTTTTAGAGGTATAGAACTTTAAGTTGGCAACACTTTTTAATGATACGTATAGTGTGACAGCTGTCATGCGTTTTATGGTTAGTTTGGTTTGTCAATAGGGTGACGCCTAAGCAACTTCTGCAGATTGTGCAGATTTATTTCGAAAAAAAAAACGGTTTTGTTCAAGAAACTCATTTTTCGTTTAGCGATGAGGCTCATTTCTGGGTGAAGGGCTACTTCATTTAACAAAACTGCCGCATTTCGAGTAATGAGCAACCATAGGCGGTTGTCCAAATACCGTTACATCCGGAGAAAGTCACTGTTTGGTGTACTTTATGGGCAGGTGGAATAGTTGGCTGCTGCGAATAACATTACAGCCAATGGTGACCGCTATAGAGCCATGATCAATGACTTTCTCGTTGCGGAGTTGACTCGCCGTAATGTAGGCGCGACATGCCATACAGCTCGTGCAGCCATCAAATTATTGAAAGAAGCATTTCATGAGTGCGTAATTTCTCGTTTTGGACCTGTGAACTAGCCTGCAAGATCTTGTGATTTAACACCGCTAGACTATTTCTTATCGGGATACGTCAAATCATTCGTCTGCGCCAACAAGCCCGAGACGCTTGACCATTTGGAAGACAACATTCGCCGCGTTGTTGGGGGGAGACGGCCCCAATTATTGATTAGAGTAGCCGAAAATTGGACCTTTCGTTTGGACTCCGCGCCATTCATGGCGCTCGCATACCCCAAATCATATTCGAATAAAAATGGCAGAGAATTATCTTTCCAACAAAACAAATTTCATGGCAATCAAAACAATTTATCCGTATTTTATTTCATTTCAAAGCTCTAAACCTCTATATAAAGAATCCTATATCATCAAATTTCACCCCCAAAAATGCATCCAGTTTAAATTTTATATTAACTCTCATTGGGAAGGTGCCTTTAAATATTTGGTTGAAGTTTGTATGAGTTGTAATTTCACTTCATTGGACTAGATTAGGATCATTAACATATGACGAGTAGTGCAAATGCGTGTTTGAACAAAAAAAAACCCCTAGCGCATCAGAACCGCTGGAAAGACTAATGCTCGTAGAACAGTAGAGGATTTGTGCAGATTTTGAGTGTGTATTCTACCACTACTTACTTTTCCTACTTAAAACTAATACACCCTAAGTAATAACTGAATCTAAGCTCATTTTAATTTCGGTGACTTCATCGAAAGTTACTGCGGTAGGAAGGTGTTTGGGGCTGCCATCCGAAAAATGTCCAGAGCTTAGAACATTTAAACAATGTTTACTTATTTTCATTGCAAATGTTTGCGATGAAAATACTTAATCCAAGTATTTATTGGAACGAAAATAACAAAAAAGCCTAGTGCTAGCAGCCCTTAAATAGCACCGAAGCTAAAAAATGTCGCATCTGCTTTACGTTGAAGTCAACCTGCTCTGCGAATTTCGTATTGATCCGATGACTGCATTGGAAGTTATAAGGATGCAAAGAAATTTAGGGCTACCATTTGCATAAGTTTTCAAATTTTCTAGATCTTAATATTTGGTGTTTATTTTGTGTTTTTCGATTTGAAAATTATATGCTAAAATCGCTTACTAAAGGTGTGCCAA
>OZ022263.1:74430828-74588328 GCA_963978885.1 Nemotelus pantherinus | reverse complement strand
GATTTCTTTTGATGTGGCCAGGTACACTAGGTTCTTCCTTTCAGAACCCCACCAGGTGACTGCGGGATTCCTACTCAACAAGAGCAGGAAAGTTTGCAGATCCATGACGGGCATACTGACCGGACAGAACTGCCTAGGAGGACCTATGTACCGAATAAGTATTGTACAGGATGACTTCTGTTTATCCTGCCTAGAAGTAGCTGATTCTAGGAATGCCCAGCATTTCAACATCCTTATAAAGTGAGGTTCATGTAAGAAAAATCGGTCTTTCCTAATCTTAAGGACATCTTTTTCAACGATCCGAATTTGAAAGGTTGTTCGTCCTATCGGTGATGCCAAAAGAGACTGGTCTAAAAATCAGAATAACGAATGTTTGCTGTTTTGTTTGGCAATCGAAGAAGTTTGCGACAAATCGTTGTCATTGAAGTACTCGCAAGATTGAAATCTTTCGATCCCAAATAGTTTACAAATTCATTGAGTTCCAAAAAATTAAAGTCCATGATTTGGGGACAAGAAATTATCTATTTAATTTAGTAAATTTCCACCATAGCTATAGATTCCACACAGTTACCACAATTCTAATAAAAAAAATTTGCATTTGCTTGCAATGATTTCTCATAAAGAAAGATGCTTAAAATGTATGGGTTTTAGCTGCGATCTTTTTCAAGGTTTATTCCTTTGTGCAGTCTGATTATTTTTCGTTAGCACAGTTTTTATATGTATCTAGAGAGTAGAAATAGATGTGTTAAAAATAAGTTATACCAGAGAATTGGCGCGAGTAAGAGCATTAATAAAAAACCCAAACAACTCTATATTGTTGGTACAGACTAAGACTGAATATCTTTGAAGTAAACAGTTCGAAAAAAGGTTGAAGTCTTCTGTTCAGAAGCAATCTCGCAGATTTGCTTATGATTAAGGACTCTATTCTTTTTTCTTAAGGGGGTAGTACCGATTATAATTTTGAAAAAATCAGTTTTTTTTTTTGCATTTTTCAATTTATTAAGATATTCCCAAAAATAAAGAAATTACGGCAGTTTACGGCAGGGGGGGGGGGAGATTAAGCGCGTTTTTCTCAAAATAACGTTTTTTCAAACTGCGAACACTTATTGTCCGGATTGGCCGAACCGATTTAAATCGAATTTGGTGCACTGATTTATTCAACTATCTTGTGTGGTAATCTACCACATTATAGGCCAAAAGTTAACCCAAAAAAATTTGCCAAGTGAAACCAAGTGAAAAAAAATATAATACGCCATTTTTTATTTGATCATTTTTTTTCCAATATTGTGGTAGATGACACGTAAGAAACATTTCTCTTGAAAATGCGGTTTGGATTTTTTATTTCAGATTTTCCATTCTTTAGATTATCTGTCCGCAGAAAGACGAGGCATTTTTCGAGACGTCAACTTTGGCGCATTCTATAAATAAGTAGAAAAATGAAAAAAATAATAGAATATATTTTTTTCATCTTCAAAACGTGGATTTTACCCATGCAAATTTTAAAATTTGTACAAAATATAGGAGGTGAAAAAAATAATATTGAAATTTAGGCTGTTTTTTACCATTCTAACCTGTACTACCCCCTTAAATCTTGCACATTTTTTACTACTTCTCTTGCTGGTGATCTTTTTCTGAGAGTTTAATGTGACTTCTTTTCAATTAAAGCTACTGCTGCCATCTAGGTTTTCCTAAAGCTGGGCATGTTTTGCAGCGATAAAACCGTTCTACACCCAACTAACAATTTGTTGAATATTTTGGGCGTGGATACGTTTCCATTCCTTACGTTGCGCCTACAAGGAAACCAATGTTTCGAATCAGCGACTTTGTGGTTACGTCGTAGGTTCGAATTTGGAGCAACGCCGTTCAGTAATGACACCGAAACAAAGTAGTCATTGCATGGAAAGAGTTACGTTGTAGTTACTTCCTTGTGGCGGCATTATCACGACACCGTTTAGTAATGGTTTCGAAACATTATGCCTAACGTGCGACTAAGAACATGACACTTATAGTCGCTATAACGTAACAGGAACGTAGAATCTCAGTCACAATATTTAAAAAGTTTCGTAATCGCGACAAATTTCCTCTCAATCCTCCCAATATCTTTCTCTTTCACACTCATAGCTATTTATAAGATATACGAAGAGTTTATACAAAATGATCATGTATGTGTTAAGTATTTATATGATGAAGACAATATTGTATTTCAGCATATGTTTAATATTTAATATAGTGACTGAACATTTTGAATCCTATGCAGAAAAAACACGAACGATTCAAACTCCCTCCGATTGTATCAGGCTTTAGCTAAACAAGTGTATTCAAACAAGTATAGCATGTCCAAACAAGAAATATCTGTGCTTATTACATCAAGCAAAGCTACTATTATGGATATTTTTAACTTCAAAATATTTTACAATTCTTAGCCGCCATGTTTGTCCAAATTTGTTCGCCATGATTGTTCTTTGAAGGAAATAATCCCAGTTGGTGCCTATACCGGCGATTTCAAGGCACTGTTGACACTTTGCACCATTGGATGTTACCGAATGGTAATTTTGACTATATCGCACCTTCATAGTAGTTTTAAGAGGTCGTCGTTACTACCTAGTTTCTAATCTGAAAGGCGCTCGAAGCTCAAGACGAAACAGTTAGTTTAACATAAATTTGGCCAATGCTTTTTGCGTTTGCTTTGCGCCTCTGTCAAGAGCTGGTTAAGAAAGTAGCTTTGGAAACTAAAACAAGTGGGACAAGATTGTTGTTGTTTTAATGCTAATATCATAATTCGCTCTCGATAGAGGCACAGAAGAATTCTACTACTGTATTGAAATTTAACTGAAAGCAAATCTGCACATTCATTTAAGTTTAAATTTATACCATACAATAAACCATGTAATTGGCAGCAGTTCGATATTATCTTCAAAATACTTTGAAAAATATTTGCAAAATTTTGCGATACAAAGGATAAAGCAAAACTTGCAAAATATATTTTTGTTAAACCCTCTTAATAATTTTGCCATCGCATTCTTCTCTATCTTACTGTTCGTTTTTACTCTTGACTTGTTTTTAAACACATTAACCCATTCTGATCTCCGGACTCCAAAAGCAAACACTCTGATTTTTGAATGCACATATCTGAGCCGTCCGAAAGTGTAATTCACTTACTGTTGGTTTTTCACTAAGTCTCATTTCGGGAATACTGTTACTTAATAATGACCTCAAAGTAACATCGAACGGAGATGTGCCCATAGTGTGCCTACCAAAACAATAAATAAACGCATCTTGTGACATTTGTTGTAGTAGTGCGCGAAATTCCGTTAAGGGGGTAGGTACACATAAAATTTTGAGAAAATCGATTTTATTTTCTTTGCATTTTCTAAAAGTAGCATATTTCAAAAGCATTCTGTGCAAATTTCAGACGAATCGGACTATTCTTTATGGAGATAAATAACTTTGAATGAAGTCGTCGCTAATGCATAAAGCCCTTTTTTGCATGCTTTCAAAGCATTTTTCTCGAAACTATGTTTTCGAAGTTGGTGATCACTGTAACTTGAAAACGGCTTTATCGATCAGCATGAAATTTTCCTTACTTATTTTATATGTAATTGTCCCCCGGATGAACGAGGGATTTATCGATTGGACGATTTTTTTTTATTTAATAGCCGAAAATGTGAGTGAAATATTGGTCGAAAATACAATTTTGAATTTCAACAACCGCCATTTTTCGAAAAATCAAAATCTGCCAAGCTCCTACGTTCATCCGGAGTACTATGTCATTAACTAATATTCCCCGATTTTTTTTTTATATCGGATGATCCAGTGGCAAGCTACAGTGATCACGGCAAAACAATTTTTTTTTTACCCCTCGAAAATTTACTCTATTTCGACTAATTTTCAACCTGTTACCTTAACAAAATTACAATAGCTTCTACAAATATATGTCTTTCAAGTAAAAAAATATTTGTTTTCAATTATTTTAATGTGTGTCTAAAAAAACTCCTAAAAAAGAGCTTTTTTTGGACGTCCCAAGTATACCTAACCCCTTAAGTAATGTTAAAAGTAATAATGGCAAACATTACCATCTTGTCCCAGAAGCGTGGGAAAAGAAAAATTTTCTCTACTGGCTATCTCATATGAAGCGTACCAAAAACCTATGGCTTAAAATGCCATGTACATTTAAAGCTACTATGTCCTGTTCTGAACTAGTTGTCCTGAACGGTCGAGACTTTTTTATTAACCCCGCTTTATGGGATTTCGTATTGACGTTTAAAGATTTGTGAGAACGAAATCATTATGGGTATAGGTGCCACTACGTAACCATTACATGAGAGTTTCCTTAATAGGCATAGGCGTATTAAAGGAATTTTGTGTAGTAGCTTTGACGTACAATGTGCCTTATTGGGACTTTGATTAAGTCGCACTGAAGTAACTAATCCCTTATGGACACAATGCCTATAAAGACGCGTCAGAAGTAAGCTTTACCACTTCTTTACTCAAATTTTGCCTATCAAGGAATTTTACTTTGAAGGAAAAATGACGAAACAATTCCGACTTGACATAGTATTCACGACGTATTCGCGTCAAAAAACTGCATTTAGTAACATATGGGCGCAAATTGTTAGTTGGGCAGTGTAGCTGCTTTGCGTTTGCTCTGCTCGACGAGGCAAATACATAAAAATTAACTTCAAGATCTCTTTGGAGTAGATTTCTCGCAGTATTATATTCTTTGTAAAATGATTTGCTCTGTCTCTTTCTTTCACCATTTAGCATAAACAGCAATGTGTGTATTCTTATTTCTTCAATATGAATACAAGGCAAACGCTTGGCAGCTAATCTGCAAACTGCAAGTACAAAAAATCTAAAATCTGGTTGGATCTACATATTCACTTTATCCGCAGACTTGTTTACTGTTTATTTATGTATATTTTCAGTGTTTGACTTATGAATGTGATCAATTTAAATTCAAACAAAGTGTTCAGTCAAATCTATAAGTTGATGTTTTGCTAATAAAAAAGGATAAAACTATAAATGTATATAGTGGTATGTATTTTGCTTCACTTTGCAGCAAAAACAATTAACAGTGCAGTCTAATTCATAATTTTTCCAAAAAAAATAGGAACTTATTTTTTTTTCTACTAAAAATATCAAAAAGAAACTCTTTTATCTCCAAATCAAAATTTCGCATTAAACTCACAGATGTCAACGTTGTCCGCTCTTTCACTAAACAACACCCTTAAAGCCGAAATGGAAATTTTGTTTTTCAATCGTGTCCCGAAGGTTGGTAGCGAATCAATGCTGGAGCTTCTAAAGCATCTATCTCGTCAAAATGTGTTTGATGTTCGCATGAACGGTCCTGAAAAAGGGATCCCTCAGTTTTTGAGCCATAAACATCAACAAAAATATGCCGACATGGTTGCCAGCTTGTCGGAGCCAACGGTATACATACGTCATTTCAGCTACATTAATTTCACGAAAGTGAATGTGCCACGGCCTATCTACATGAATTTAGTGCGTGATCCTGTTGAAAGGGTCATTAGCTGGTACTATTACATTCGGAGCCCTTGGTATCTGGTCCTAAGAAAGCAACGTTTCCCGGAAATAAAGCTGCCTCACCCAAATTGGTTCAAGAAAGACTTCGAAACGTGCGTTATAAAAGGAGACCGTGAATGTGTTTTTGAGCAAGGATCCACTGAAATCGGTGTCGGGCACATGCGACAGACGTTATTTTTCTGCGGTCATTCGAGAAAAGATTGTCTGTAAGTTTCTGTCGTTAAATAAAGTTTTGAAAACTGTAAAAAGCAGGATACTATTTGTCGAAACAATCTGCTTTGTTACAGTACCTTCCTGTGACGTGAACATTGCTCAAAGTATTTCATTTTAGACCGTTCAATTCTCAAAAAGCAATGCAAATAGCCAAGCACAATGTGGAAAAGGATTACGCCGTAGTCGGCTCATGGGAAGACACAAATATCACACTGGCAGTGCTAGAACACTATATTCCTCGGTTTTTCAAGGGAGCTTTAGCTGCTTTTGAACGTAACCTTCAAATCTCAATTACTTTAAGGCTTGATTTTTGATTTTTCAATTTTAGATAACAAGAATCTATTGTCCAATACAAATCGAAATCGAGGAAAACCTGAAGTCAGCGAGAAGGTCAAAGACTTAGTCCGTCGTAATTTCACTAGGGAAATAGAATTTTACCAATTCTGCAAGCAGCGCTTGTACAAACAGTATTTAGCAATGAAAATTAATGAAACTCTCAGATGATTGATTTCGACGAGGTTTTTCAGTCGATTACGTTTAGTTACTATTTTGTGCCATTTCAATTACCAGATTTGTATTTTATTTGGATTCCTATTTTATATTTTAAATATATTTTCACGATGAAATATACATATGTATTCAGCTTTACTTTTGATAGGTAAAATATATGTACATATTTATTTTTTCTTGAATAAAGTTCAATGAATTGAAAATTAGCAGGCGAATATTTTTTTAAAGGTTTTTCCCATTTTAGTATTTCGTCGTTGAACAGAGCCACGCAAAGAAGCTAGCAATATTCATGCGATAGAAACAGATAGAAAGTGACATGGACGTTTGATTTTTTAAATTGTACACTTGCATTGATATCAGAATTGATTAACGAAAAATATTTAGTTGCTTAGATTCATCAAGTGTAAAGCAAAAGTCAAGGAGTTCTGATATTTATACATGTGTACTTAATTCCATTAAAATCTAGGTCGACTAATAATTCATAACTGCTCTATTCCATCAGATGCAATCGCTGAATTCGCAAGAATTGAATAACACCCGGAAAGCTGGCATGGATATAGTATTCTTCAATCGCGTACCCAAGGTTGGAAGTCAGACGTTTATGGAGTTACTGCGCCGTCTGTCAGTTCGCAATGCTTTCGAATTTCATCGTGACGCCGCCCAACGTGTGGAAACCATTCGACTGGGTGACGTCCAGCAGCAAGAACTCACAGAACTTATTGCCGATTTACCGGAGCCATCTGTTTTCATCAAGCACGTTTGCTACACAAATTTCACAAAATTCAACCTGCCCACTCCGATTTACATCAACGTTGTTCGTGATCCTATTGAGAGGGTAATCAGCTGGTTCTATTACGTTCGTGCCCCGTGGTATTTTGTGGAGAGAAAAGCAGCTTTTCCTGAGCTACCTTTACCAGACCCAGCTTGGCTGAAAAAGGACTTCGAATCTTGTGTACGCACTGGTGACAGAGAATGTACATTCACACAAGGGGTAACTCACGAAGGTATAGGAGATCATCGTAGGCAAACGCTTTTCTTCTGTGGACACGATTATGAATGCACGTAAGTTTTCCATTCGTTCAGTTTTTAATACTACGCATGCTATTTATATTACCAAACTATTTCATTCTCAATAACTTTTTCAATTTACGACCCATTATTTAGCTATGCTCCTACTTATACAAGAGTGGTTCAATAAGATTGCGAAATGAGTAGATAGGTCATTAATGAGGGTAGTTTAATGGAACATAATGAGCTCACAGGCTCATAATAAGTATAAATAGCGAGATTTATTTGAATTGACCCATTAATTTTTGAGCTATCGTCGACCAAGCAACTCAATTTGGAAGAAAGTGTAAAAATACGCAGAAAATCGTGTGTATAGAGTGCATAAAGTTCCTCACCAAACACGGAAAGTCAGCGCAAATCAGATAAAATTATGATTGACAAAGTGACACAGTCTTTGGAAACAAGGCAAGGACTCACTTGAAGATGGAAGATGCAGGATAGCGATTCAAAGGAAACGGTCCGGAAATTGTTTAAAAAGTCGAAAAAGTGATATTGAAAGATGCTAGACTAAAGAAGAAACAGGTCGCAGAAATGTTTAGAGTATCAGGTACAACCATTTGAAATATTCTTCACGATTATCTTGGCATGACTAAGGTCAGTGCAAGGTGGGTGCTTAAAATGATTACACCAATTCAAAAAAAAAAACAGCAAGTGGGGTGCTGTCGCGCGTTTTTGGATATCTGTAGTGAAAACGAGGATAGAATATTGAGTCGATCCGTTACTAGAGACGGTACTAGGCTTGGCTGAGTCCAAACAAGATTCTATGCAGTGGCACAGAAAAGATTTACCATCTCGCAATAAGTTCAAGGTGTCACAGTCAGCCGGAGAAACCACGGAGACCATTTTTAGGAACTCCGAAGGAATCCTGTTGATCGATTTTGAAATCAAAGGCGTCTCCATAAGCGGACAATACTAAAGCGGTTGAAAGAAGCTATCGAAGGAAAAAGAAGAGGAAAACCAATCGAAGGTGTCCTCTTTTGTTTTGTGGTGGCTGGCCTGCACAAGGTGGGCTTCGGTATTTTAGATCACCCACCTTAAAGTCATGATTTAACTTTCAGCGATATTATCTTGAAGAGGCTTTCAAACAATGAAGAATTGAAAGACGCAGTTACTTACTTCTTCTACCTTTTCAAGCATTACTTCTGCATTATTAATAAGCGTGAATCATGCACGGATATTTTCATTCATTACCCAGCGTCCCGTAATGGTTGCCCAAGCTGACACGTGCTAACATTGTCACATGCGGCTTGCATCATCATAGACGCTCGCGGCATGGATTATCACTGTTCAAAGTGCCACACTTTGCCTCATTATGATTTCCACGATCTTGCCTAACCAAAATTGCACGCTAGCGCGCATGCCTCGCCTCAACCGAGTGTTTACGATCCTGAATAACCATAACAGTTTACTTAAAATATCAGGAGCGCAAATTAAAAATGCAGGATTTACAACATATGTATCCGACAACACTGTAACTGTATTTACCTTAAAGTTACATTCAATAGCTTTAGTTTTCATTAGGTGTCCTTTGCTTGAAATGTAAGCAACACCGTTTTTTGTGTTCTCACTACGTCGAATTAAGTGTCAAATAATCGCCATTTGCCGGAAGTATTACTTTACTTCTAAAATTTGAAAATAAGTGCAGTTGAAGCTAATCGAAGCTTATCCTGAATATGTTCCGTCGATTGCAAAGTGCGAGAGATATTTGTGTGGTTTAGAAGTGATGACTTTGACATTCAAAACAAGGATCGTATAGGATAGCCAAAAACGTTCGAAGACCAGTAATTTGATTCAATTCAAAATTGTCAGGAGTTACGTCTCGTACTATTGCTTGGCTTTACTCTGCTGTGGTTGAGCCAATTCTATTGTTTGGGGTGGCGTTCTGGTGGCAGGGTGCTATTAAGGCTACCTGCAAACAGCAGCTTGAAAAATTGCGGAGAATGGCTGCACTACTAGTAACTGGTGCGCTCCGCATCACCTCTACTAAGGCACTATTCGTGTTACTTCATTGGCTGCCAACCAATCTACTTATCTAACAGCAAGCTAATCTTGCTGCTGTGATACTGAATTGTATCTCGGCATGGAACAGAACAGAATTCGGCCATGCGAGGACTTTGGTCGAGGGAATTCCCGCTCCAGCGGGTGTTGACTACATCGGTCCGCAGTGCCTAATAGATTTGGAGTCCACAACTCGCATTTCTTGTAGGGATGAATGGCGTAATGGTGTCGCCCTCGAAAGTGGGCTTTTCCATGTATACACTGACGGCTCAAAGCTAAACAATAGAGTCGGAGGTGGTGTATACTCAGATGAGTTGAATCTCAAGCTGTTCTTTCGTCTACCAGACCATTGCAGTGTCTTTCAGGCGGAGGTTGCGGCTATTTTACAGGCAATCGACTGGCTTCTGTGTAATCGAATATTCGGGGTTAATATTGGCATTTTCACGGATAGCCAAGCGGCTATTAAATCCCTCGCTGGTCCTTGTACAGTGTCCATGATTGTTGCTGAATGCCGTGCATCTCTTAGGGAGATGTCGAGACATTCGGTTGTACAGTTGATTTGGGTACCTGGACATAGGAGTTTTCAGGGCAACTGTGAGGCCGATGAGCTAGCAAGGCCTGGAACTTTGTTGCCAGAGGTCTCCTGCTCCCTCTCAATAAGTATACCGATGACATCGGTCAAACTGGCCATCAGGCAAAAATATCTCGAGGATGCTAGGAAGTCTGGGCAGATGAATCATCCTGTGCAATAGCAAGGCAGTCCTGGGTATCCATGAATGCACATCGCACCAGGCAGCTTTTAGGCTTAACTCGAAGTGCTCTACGCTGCACTGTGGGAGTTCTTACGGGCCACTGCCTCATAGAACGACATGCACAACGATTAGGAGTGCAGTTTAACGATTTCTGTCGAAGTTGTGGCTCTGAGGATCAAGAGGAGTCCGTCCTCCATCTCTTGTGTCAGTGCCCGACGCTGGCAAGGAGAAGGTTGGTGGCAATTGGTGCTCCCTTTCTCTCAAACCTGACTGAGTTGTCCCTGGTTAATCTAAAGGGGATAACGCGATTTGTTAAGGGAAGCAGATGGTTTCCCGTGTTCAGTGAGTAGGAGAGAGTCACAAATTATTGTGGCATCACAACGGGCCTCTTTTGTGCCTATGTGTGCCGGTCGGCAGACCTCTGTGGACCGGCACCCATTTTAAACTAACCTACGTCTCAAGCCATTTGGCATCGTTTGAAAGCCTTGGGAATTATCTAAAAGCAACGAAATTGGGTGCCTTACAAGCTGAAGCCAAGAGACGTCGAAACGGACTTTCTAGGCCGAAACACAATAACTGCGAAATTTCGAAGGTGGCGGTGAATTTCAATGCAGTTTTTCGCATTCCAATGTGGCGAACCACATTGGCAGGGAAAAATTCGCTGTCAATGCACTGACGAATGACAGATACATTCATAGCGCCAACCTAATTCTTTTTTTTTCCTTCGGAAATCTTTCAGAAAAAATTTAATGGCTTCGTGACTACACAGGCATCAGCCAACGTTGGCACGATTCAGGGATTTCTCCATATTTACAACTTCATTCAAGCAGACCTAATTCAACCTAGCAGTGATGCCAACCTGTGGTTGGCCTGGCTGACCAACGCTTCACTTCCTATAAGTCACCTAAAAATTATTAATTCATGGTTGGACGAAAAAGATGAAGATCTTTTTTACCAAGAAATCCGTCAGCTGATGGGAGAAAATAGTGGCTTCCAATGGACAATACTTTTTTCTAATGACTTTATTAAAATGCTGCCTTCGTATAAGAAGCTTCAGTTGGTTTTCAAATCTTACATGCTAGGACAAGTGATGTGCTCCCCTCACAGTTGAGAACGTGTACATTTTTATCGTAAATTACATTATTGACTTAGAGTCAGAGAGCAATTACAATTTACATAATGCAAAGAGTTCGAAAACCAATAAAAAAGTGGCTACGCAAGTTGTTTTCTTCTACGTTAGGAATGGAAGATCTAAAGAGTCAGTTCTTTTCAATCGCTGAAATTTACGATGGGTTAGTATTTTTCTTGCCAGTTAGTTGAGGTGATGAGCGAGGGATGCAATACACTGCAGTTCTTAATTTCGTCGGCAATCTTCTCGGTCCGCAGGTCTTTGTGGAAATTAGCGTTGCGGAAGTACCACGGGGCTCCAGTGATAGATCAAAGTATTCTTGATTGGGTCCGCTGGATGATGATGATGCTTGATGGGCGAGGTCCACATTGGCTTAAAAACAGACTCATAGATGAGCACTTTAGAGTTTTGACATGCTATTGAGTATCCACTTAATGTTTATGAATTTGAGCTTCAGTTGCTGATTTTTAGCTTCAATGTGCCGTTTCCAGGTGAGCCTCCTGTCAAGGTGCATTCCGTGAGACTTCACTTCGTTACTTTGAGGTATTAGTACATTGTTTAGATATATTTCAGGACAAGTTAGTTTTAGCAATGTGAACGTAACGTGGAGGCATTTGGTTTCGTTCATTTTGATTCTCCATTTGGCTGTTCGGAATGGCACAACTGGATTTGAGTCAGTGCATCGTCCGCAAAGGTAGCTGTAGTTGTTTAGTCGCTTATTGGTAGATCAAATGTGTATTCTGTAAAGATTCTGTAAAGCACCGGTCCCAAAACACTTCCTTGAAGTACACCTGCATGCACACGATGTTTAGTGGTAGAATAGCTTTTGTATCTCACCTGGAATGTGCGGTTGGCTAGGTAGGAGGATAGTATTTCATGGAAGCATTGATTTAATTTTGAAGATGAATCCTGCATGCCAGATTTTATCGAAGGCTTGAGTTACATCTAAAAAGATTGCTGAGCAAGTACTTCTTGTCTTTGAATGCTATTTTGATGTCTCACACGATTCGATAGACCTGTTAAATGGTGCTGTGATGTCTTCAAAATCCGAATTGATGTTATGGATTTTTTTCGCGTCTTCTAGTATTGGTAGTAGCGTTTCCAACAGAACTTTCTCGAAAACTTTGCAGACGCAGGACAATAGACTAATAGGTCTGTATGACTTCACTAGAGAAGAGTCCTTACCAGACTTGGAGATCATTATGATTTCGCCTGTTTTCCAAGCTTCAGGAAAATACCCAATTCGGAAGATAGCATTGAAGAGATTAGAAAGCCAAGAGAATATGATCGGTGGCAACTGTTTGGGCATAGATTTGTTGATGAGATCAATTACCGGAGAGTTTTTAGCGCATGTTTCCTGGATCATTTTATTTTACACTTCTTTAGGTGAACACTTGATTGGTTGTGAATTCTGTGCATTGATATTAGATGGAAAATCGCATGGTATTGAAATAAAAGGTGTGAAAACCTGTTCTAGGTGAATTGCGAAGGTGCTGGCTTTCTCTCCGTCACTCCTGGCACATTGTCCGTTGACCCTTCTAAGTGGGGCTTCCTTCACGGTAGGCTTGTTAATTTTTTTGACAGCTTTCCACAACGAATAATCGGCATTACGTTGGCTGGCCGGTTAAGATATGCATCAAACCATAGGTTTGTAGTGTATCGAACAGTGCTTTGCCCCTAGGTGCTATCAGTCTAGATCCACAAAATGTGTGTTTCGCCAGCCACGATGAATTTTGTTCCCAGTGATGAGAAGAAGCTTTCGAATGTTGCCTTTAAGATGTTGTTCATCGGTGGACAGTAGATGGACGAAATTGCAATCTCACTCAACTGTTCACGTAGACTGTATTGTCTGAAAGCGTTGATAAGATAGAAGTGAATTGCGTCGGAATATTAGATACCAGGTGTTACTAGTGATGAAGGTGCAAAGTTTCTGGTATGGCAACTGGTTTATTAGTTGCAATATTCAGAGCCTGTTGAGTGCGGTTCTGAGGAGGGACTATATTTACTTTCAGAGATTGAAATACTGGGCAACCTATGTAGTTGGCCGTAGGGTTATTTACCACAATTGCTACATTTTTTAATTGCAGAATCTTGTTTACTTTTGTCACAGGACTTGGTAGCGTGAAACTCACCACATATAATACAGACACTAGAGAGTGAACAGTAGGTTTTGGTGTGGCCATATTCCTGACAACTCACACATTGTACTGGACCTTTGCGTTTGAGCGGCTCTTCGACAGTGATTCTGCGATGCACAATATATCGCAAGCTATACATTTTGTGAGTTTCACCCTTTTTGGGCTTGCTGGCTTCGGGCTCTAGTACTACTTTGGCATGCGTCTGTTTGAATTTCTAGTACTACAGTGGCATGCGTCTGTTTGAATTTGTTGAATATATTTGTGATGGATTTTACCGCAAATCCGAGGGCTTCAAGCTCCTGCTTCAAGTCATCAACATCAATGTCAGGTTCTATGCCTTTAATTACAAACGACAATCCTTTGCAATTCTTTAGTTGGTATGTATAATACTGACGACGCTGCTTATCTAAATCTTTTGTCACCTTCCTGAATTTATCTTCGGAACAATGGGCAATACTTAAAAAAATATATTTTACTATTTTTTTTTCACAATAAATGCCCGAAATTTGCCGAAAATCCCGCATTTTTAGTTTGTGTTCGTAATAGTTACCCAATGTATGTAGATAAATATTATAATAATCAAACTCTTACTTAATTTTTATTTTATTTTTATTTTATTTTATTTATTAACCAAACAAGGTATACACAATACAAGAAAATATTTGAAATAAATATGTGTAAACGAAAAATCAAATAAATTAAATAATTAACAAATAAATCGATAAATAAATAACAAAATAAATAATTAACAAATAAATCGATAAATAACAAACAAATAAAACATTGACATATAGCTTAAGATAAGTAGTTATGGATGGTTTGGAAAAGGGAGGATTTGAAGGAGAATTCGGAGATCGTTGGGGAATACATAAAACCTATACTATTAAATATTCTGCAGCATCTATTTACCGGCTCATTAGCTGCGTAAGCAGTGGAATGTGAAAATTCTTTAAGTAAACGAGATGACCTGGTGCTCCTTGCAGGGTTATTTGACACTATTTTACTACTCAGGAATCCAACTCTGATAACGCCTCTAATGACGTCAAATGTGAAACAGGATGAAATCACCTTTCTTCTGGATGCAAGTGTCAATAAGTTTAGAAGATCCAGTCGAAACTCATAAGGAGGAAGGGTATTAAAATCATAAGGATTGTATAGTTCTCTCAATGCGAAAAGCAAGCATTGTTTTTGTATGGACTCGAGTCTGTTACTGTGGGTTTCAAAAGGCGGATTCCAGCAGATAGAGGCATATTCGAGAATGGGGCATGCAAGTGAGATGTATAAGGATCTTGTGACCCACAGGCTACGAAATTCCTTGGAACGTCTTTTGATGAACCCTAGTTGTTTGTTTGCACGGGAAAGTATTTTATCATAGTGCAGGGTGAAGCGCCAATTGCACCAATGATGAAGTTTAGATTGGACAAAGAGTGCATCGGATTTAGATTTAATGATGTGATACACTTTGAGATCGTCGGCGTAAAGTAGATGAGGTATATTTGCTAAGACGTCAGATAGGTCAGAAATAAATATATTAAAAAGGAGTGGGCCAACATGGCTACCTTGTGGTACACCGGAGGTAACAGATATATTTTTCGATAAAACTCCTTGAAATTTTACCAATCGCGTTCGATTGCGAAGGTAAGACGTCAGCCAGCTATACAAAGATCCGGCAAGTCCGAATTTCAGAAGCTTTGAAATTAAGATAGGGTGTTCAACTCTGTCAAAAGCATTACTGAAGTCTGTATAGACTGCGTCAATTTGGTATCCTTTCTCCATTTTACACAGAACGTCTGAGATTAGGACTGTCAAATTCGTGGTAGTTGAGAGACCTTTTCTAAAACCATGTTGCTGCTCGTTCAGACGGGAGTCAACAAGTGGAGAAAGTTTATCGTAGACAATCTTTTCAAAAAGTTTCGAAATTGAAGATAAGATGGCAATGCCCCTATAATTTCCGATACAGTGTCTATCACCATTTTTGAAGATGTGTGTGGCATACGAAAGTTTCCAACTCATGGAAAAACTCCAGACAAAAGTGATCTGTTGAAAAAAATATGCAAGGGAGTTACAAGTTGCTCTACACACTTTCGCAAGAAAGTTGGAGAAATTAGATCGGGTCCAGCGCCTTTGTTGCAGTCGAAAAAAAAATGTAGAAATTTATGCGAAGAGCAAAACTTATGAAATTTATTGCATAGAAGGCATACGAATTTAGTCACATTGACACAATATTAGCCACAATCATTTGGAAGATTAGTTATATCGCCGTCAACGCTGTCCGAGACGTCGTCGCCACCTTTATCGGCGCTGTCTGGTTTGCCACCGCCATAAGAGTCTTCTTTTTGTTTACAATGTAAACGTTCACTTGCCATTCAATAGCTACTCTGGCATAAAACTCTAGCAATAGCATTCTTTCACTCAATATGCTCCTTTGTTTTCTAATAAAATAATTTTTGTTAAGGAAAAAACATTTCGTTGTTTTTTGTACTAGATTATACCACATCTGTCAAATTGACGAATTTTCGATCATGGCTGCCATTGTCACTTTTATTTAACCAATTTTTTTAGAAGGATATTTATTCAACAGAAACATTTATTTTCACCCTAGATACATAACGTGAGGCAAAACGACTTACACAAGAAATATATTTTGAGTGTCATTTTTACAAAGCACTTAAGATTTTGTTTAATTTTAAGTATAATATAAATAAAAGAAATTAAAAGATAGTTTATTTTGATTTTTTAGATTAGGGTTAAAGTATAATTGCATTTACTAAATCAAAATATCAAATCATTGTGGCACAATCAGGCAGAAATCATGTGTGAGTCATATTGACCTCACGTTATGTTGTGAAGAGTATCAAACAACGTTATGTATCTATGTTTAGCTATTTAAAATTATCAAACAAAATGAGAGTCTATTTGCTTGGAAGTTGCTTTCGCTTTCAAAACACAAATGGCATCAACAAATGTATCCACTCATTTCATGCCCATTTAATATGTGCAGTTCATTCTTTCGAGCTCAAAAGTGGCATTTGGTGTTTAAACTTTTAAACATTTATTTGTGCAAATGTTTTTTCAATAATAAAATCGAGCGAAAATTGAAATACTTGACATTTCATCTGGCAGATATCATCAGAGTCTCCGCTTTTTTCTATTGTCAAAATTTTCGCTCGAAATAATGACCAGGTAATCAGAACTTGTCAAAATTTAGCTTGACGATTAAGTCAGTACCAGCCTTTATACGAAAAATGTGCTTTAATTTTTTAGGAAATGTGAGAAGGCGATGTATAAATGAGTTTCAATAGTTATTGCTGTTGATCTCTGCACAGATGGTTCAAAAATTATTATAAGTTTTCAAGTTCCTAAGGCCGCCATTTGACGGGTCTTAGTATAAATAGATTTAGGTTTTTTTAAAAAAATATTATACAGTTTTTTTTATCATTTGAAATATCTGAAGAAAGTTTGTTGTTTAGCATGTTTCGGACACGAAGAAAACTAGCAAATTATTTTAACACCTACAGGCGATGCGAATCTTTTCTTAAGAGAAAAACTACTTTCTAGGATCTTGGAAATGAGTCAGTTTTATTTTCTAAGTGTTTCCAATTTTTCATTCTTATATTGAATAGATTTGGATTATATTCCTTTGAACTGTTTTAATTTGGAGCTAGCACTTCAGCACTTTGACTCCCTTCCTCTCAGTGAGCATTCCTGCGCTCTCCTTTTCCTCTCTGGTTTATGTTTGTCTCTTGGTTGCTCCCTCGTAGATCTACTACTTTAGCTTCCTAATTCTCGTAAGTTTAAGTAGATATCGTTTTCTCTTTGCTCTTGGTGTCTTAACATAGCAAGGGTGCTGTTGGAATGTCTGTCGATTGTGTCGAATAGTTTTAGTGCCTTGTCTCGTATGAACTTGTCTATTGTTTCTATTCGTAAGTCCTTGTGTATGTCAGTGTTTCTGATGTACCAGGGTGCCCTTGTTAATTTCCTCAGGGCCAAGTTTTGGCATGTTTGTAACTGTTTCTTGTTTGTCCTGTGTGTTTGGAAAAAGATGGTGCTTCCGTATGTGATGGTTGGTCTGATGATCTGCTTATAGATAAGGGCTCTGTTCTTAATATTAAACTTTTTAGATACTAGTAATGGGTACAGCTGGTTCAGTATTCCGCTAGCTTGTATTCGTTTGTTCTGTATGTGCGTATTCCACGAAATTCTTGTGTCAAAAGTGAGTCCTAGGTATTTGGCTGGCATTTTCCATTCTATGGGTTAGCATTCTATGCTAGTGTGAGTTGGCCTGGGTTTTGCCTTCGTCGTCTTGTCACAAAGATTGCTTGCGTTTTTTCCGCGTTGATACGAATCTTCCATTTCTGGAAGTAATTGATCAGTGTATCTATGTAGTGTTGGAGATTGATGGTTATACATTCAGCCTGTCGAGATGTGTAGTAGATGCAGGTGTCGTCTGCAAAAAGGGAGATTTTTGTTGTGGGCATCATCGGGAAGTCTGCAGTGTATAAGGTATACAACAGTGGTGAAAGTGGAGAGCCTTGTGGAACTCCTGCTTCTATTGGTCGTGTACTTGAGAAGTGGTCGTTTATTCGAACAGAAAAGGTTCTGCCCTCAAGGAATGATACAATCAATTGTATCAGAGGTTTTGGGATATTAAAATCGTACACTTTCACGATGAGACCCGCGTGCCAGACCTTGTCGAACGCCTCGGCAACGTCAAACATGACAAGGCCTGTTGATTTCTTTTGATTGAATCCAGTTATTATGTGCTGGGTCAACCTGGCCAGCTGTAGCTCGGTGGAGTGGTGGGCTTTGAACCCGAACTGCTCTTCTGTGATGATGGATTTGTCGGTGACTACTACCTCAAGTCGTGAAAGTATTAGCCGTTCTACTAACTTCCCGATTAAGGATAAGAGGCTGATTGGTCTCCATTTTTGAGGAAAGGTGAGGTCTTTGTGTGGTTTTGGAACCACCGTTATTGTTGCTTTTTTCCAGGGGCTCGGGAAATAATTTGTTCGGAAGATCGCATTGGCAATGTCCGTTATCTCGTGGATTTTATTGTCTGGTAGGTGTCTGAGGCAGATATTTGTAATCGTGTCAAGTCCTGGTGACTTTCGTTTTTTGAGCTGAGCTACCAGCTGCTTAATTTCTTCTATGTCCGTGGGACGGATCTCTCCTTCTCTTTGAGTAGCTGTTTCTATAATGTTAGCGGCTCTTTCTTCAATCTCTTCTTCCTGGTCGTATTCTTCTGGATTTGTTGTGTTCTCTTTGAATTGCAGTTCTAATGTGTCTGCAAATGCCTCTGCATTTCCCTCGATGTCATATTTGAGGCCATTAGGGCCATGGATTGCCGGTATTGCTACTTTGTTCTTTTGTCCAAAATATTTAGTCATTCTCCAGAAATTATTGTCTCCTGGTTCCATACTTAGGAGAAAGTTTTCCCACTGTTCGTTCTTGAACTGTGAGATCTGTTGGCTGATTTGGTTTGTGAGACGGTTCACTTCCCGTCTTACGCTGGGATCTCCAGTGCGTCTAGCTCTTCTCCTTATTCGATTTCTTTTGCAGATCAGCTCTTTAATTTCCCTTGGGAGCTCGTATGGGTTATAGTCCTTTATTGGGGTCTTTGTGGTGAATTCTTCCTTCACTTGGGCTATTTGTGTTGATAGGTTTTCAATAGCTCTATCAATGTCTCTGGCTGTTTCGAGAGATGGCTGTGGGTCTCCATTGCGCTCTGCCAGTTAGTTTTTGATCTGTATTTTAGGAGATCGTCAATGTAGATGTCTTCTATTAGGAATAGTACGGGTTTATGGTCGGATGAGAGCTCATCTAGTACTGTGGTCCGCACATTGTGCTGGAAGTTCAAGGAAATACCAATGTCCAGTGCATGATTGTTAGTTATCCCGAAGTGGGTTGGCTCATTTGGAATGTGTGGGCTAACCTGTTTGTCCATAACAAACTTTTTTAGCACTGTTCCCGCTCTGCTACTGCTCCTGTCCCCCCAGAGTCAGTGGTAGGCATTTAGATCTCCAGCTATAAAGACTGGTCCTTCCTGATCTAGCAGTTTAGAGAGATCTGGGGTAAAGTTGAGTGAGCCTGGTGGTTTATAAACAGAAATTACCACGAACTCAAAAGACTGAGTGTGAACTTTGATTGCTGTTGCCTCTAGTTGGTCGAGGTAAGGGATGATATTTCTTCTGATATTTCTTTTTACGAGGATGGCGGTGCCGCCTCCTCTGCCAGTGAGTCTATCATTTCTATAAAAGTGATAGTTAGGAAAACGGAGATGATCTCCAGGTTTAAGGAATGTTTCTTGAATGAGTACTATGTCGACTTTGTAGTCAAAGAGGAATTGTATCAGTTCCCCTGTTTTGTTTCTTATGGAATTCGCATTCCACGTGAGGATTGAAACATGGTTGGGGGCACTCATTGTGAAAGTTTTTTAGAGGGGTTTTTGGAAGCTGGAAATACAGAAAACATTCCTTGCACCATTTTCGCCATCATGAACTGGAATTGCTCCTGCATGTTGGAGAAGGTATGGTTCATGTATTCTGCATTTGGGGTCTGAGTACTATGGTGTAGCGGCGGGGTTGGTTTTTGGGTCCTGGTGGATTTGGTTGGCTTAGCCTCAGGGACGGTGGTAGGTGTTCGCTCTTTTGCAACCTGTGCAAATGATTTTTTAAGGTTTTTTGGATGTTTTGGACATCCTCCATAACTGGCGGAGTGCTCCCCGCTGCAGTTAACGCACTTGAGCTTTTCGTCTTTTTGATTAGTTCATTCTGAGTGATGGTGGTTGACGCATCCGGCTTGTGCGTGGCAGTTGTTTGCTGCATGGCCAAATTGTTGGCAATTGTGACATTGCGAGTGTCCGCCACGTGGTTTTTGGGCTTCTACTTTGCATATAAGATGACATACTGCCTTTATATTGTATATGTCCGTTTCTTGCTTATGAAGAAAGACTTTAACAAGTCTTGAAGGACCGATTATTGGCACTGTTGATTTTGTTGCGACTGCGTCCTTTTTTGCCTGGGCTTGAGCATCCGGTTTGTTCTCTTGTTTGCTGCTTTGAGGAGGGAATTGGTTTTTTCAAGACCAAATGTGTCGGCTTTTTTGGCGTTGGCAGAACGGGAAACTCTCTCTCAAATCGTTCTCCCGCAAATGTCTCTGCCACCAATGGCGTACTTTTGTTTTCGAAAGGTTTTATTGCGGTGCTGATCGGTTCCTCTTTCCGTTTTCGTTTTGAAGGTACAGTCGTTGGCGGTGAGCTATTTACCCCCATCAGTTGGTGCATTAGCTCCTTGTTTTGTTGGAAGAGTTCGGCGTTCTGTTTCTTTTGTTCTGCCAATTCTTTTTGGCTCTCTTTGAGCTGTTGCAGGATCTCCTCCATCCGTTGATTGATCTGACTTATCTGAGCCGTAAGCTCAGATATGGTCCTGTCTTTACCTCTTTGTGATTCCTTCTCTTCATCCTCACTTGAATCACTCTCCGCGTCTACGTCTGATTCGTTGTCAGAGACGTGCTCTGAGTGGTCGCTTCCTTTCATTTTAATAATGAATTCTCTCTCTAGTCTGTTTGGACTAAGTAATTAAAATACTAAATCGAAGTCAGAAATTAAGTATAACAGGTCAAAGAAAAAATAAAACAAGTAATTATAATTTAAAGGGTTTCGTCATCGGCTGCCACGGCTCCTTAATTGTTTTTTGGATAAAAAGTCCTCTCTCACGTGTATCCTTCGGTGTTTTGTAGCTCGCTTACGGGTTTTTCCTCATTAAGTCAATCGTTGACTCTCTTCGCTCTCCTGGTGTTCGGCGCTGATCGCTAATCCGTCGGCTGGGCGGTAGCAATAAAAATTGCTATTTCTGTAATCCTCCTGGTTGCTTTGTATGATGTACGATTTACGATTTTTTTTCCTTCGGTGATGTCACCCCACGGAAAATCTACCTGTGATGTAGAAAACGGCTGGTTCTCGGCTAATTGCAAGCTAGTTATACGATCGGGTTGGTAGCAATGTCTGTCTTCTGCGTGTGCTCTCCTCGGCGGCTCACGGCTGAATGTGTGTGATTATATTGAATATATACGATAGCTATGGCCTTGACAGACAGGCACTTAAATTAAAAATTTAGTAATGATCATTTGTACCTAAATTAATAATTTAAAAGTTGCTGACACACAGACTGTGCGTAAATTATGAATACTGTCACTAAATGCAATTAGTGGCAGACAGTCTGTCTGTCTCGCCTTTTAGTAAGTTACTCTTGGATATTAAAGATAAACTCTCGTTTGGAGAAAACTTCGTTTATAAATTTATAATGGAAAAGAGGTATTTAATTTCAATAGCTAATTTAGTCATTAAGGTACTAGAATCAATTGTCGATGTCAGAAGCATGCATTCTAACTGATTATTTGCTTTCAGGCCATTTAATACTGTTGGCGCACTAGAAAGAGCTAAGCACGCCGTAGAAAGTCAATATTCAGTTGTTGGCGTGCTAGAAGATTTGAATATAACGCTCTCAGTTTTGGAGCAATATGTTCCGCGATTTTTCAAAGGAGCGGCTGATGTTTACTATGGTAACTGAAGTTTTGTTTCTCTAATGAAAATTGTATTAGCTTCACATATCGTAATTACTTTGCAGGTCGATCCAATAAACTGAACAACATCAATCGGAATAATTTCAAACCTCCCGTAAGTGAAGAAGTTAAGGATATCGTTCGAAGGAATTTCACACGTGAAATTGAATTTTACCAATTCTGTCGACAAAGACTGCACAAACAATATTTAGCTGTCAGCTTACCTCAACGTATTATCAATATGACATAAGAGTCTATAAACGTTTCGAATGCGTAGAATGTTGTATATTTATATTTTTATTCATTTTATTTTACGGAAAAATGTTAAATAGTTTTATTTATATCATTTTGTTAGAAACTGCAGATTAAGTAGTGTAGGAATTTTATGATGTGGAAATAAGTAGATTTCCTAGCATTGAAGCGATAATCTTTGTTATGTCAATTGAAAGTTACTAATGCGACTGTAAATGATCGATTTTTGATTCAATTATTATTGAGCAAATACATGTAAGTGTGCGTAGGAGAGGAAAAGCTTCTACCCAAAAACCCTAAAAAAGTTTTTTTATGTGTAGTATATATTTTGCTATTCTATTAAATATTTTTAAATAAAAACTCGATTCTGTTTTATTTTACTGAAATAAATGAATGATCGTTTAATTTACATCTTAAAACATAAGGTCACTTTCGAAAGAAACATCGGTAAGTTCAGTACTTCTTTTGCCAGACCCTTTCTTTTCACAGGTGATGAACATTTTTACTATTTGCTTTCATTCTAGGAATCAAAGTTTACCGCAGGCAACATGCATTCTACAAAATATAAAGAGGTTAGTATGCTTATGATTTATTGAGTTTATTTCTATACTGTCGAGTATCTTGAAAAAGTATCGTAACAGGACATTGATATAAATTTTAACCTAAATAAGGCAAACAAAATTGAACCGCTAGAAAACTAATTTTCGAAGAAATTGTCTTTGAGTGACCAAAAAATTTGAAAAGACGTAATACACTTTTTTGTAGAATCATATCAACCATTCCTTATCTCAAGCAACAAAACTCAACTACAACACAAATGATGAAAATGTTCAGTGCTGGCAACACTTTCCCAACGAAGCAGCAATAAGTTTACCATAACAAGCTCATACTTAAATCAACTTATTCTTTGAATTTCGTTCTCATCGGAGGATTTCATCGAAAGTTTCAGCGGTTAAACGTTGTTTGAGGCTGCCTTCCGAAAAATGTTCAAAACTCGGAAAATTTAAAAATTGGTTTCTTATTTTTATCGCAAATGCTTTGCATATGAGTATGTAATTTCAACACTGAAAGAAAAATCTTGGTAAAACCAACAATTTTCCTTAGTTGTTTTTGCGTCAACTACGGGCTATAGTTAAAACAACCATAAAAAAATAGTTGATTACTTTTATGCACCATGACGCGTGGTTGATAAACAACGTCCGTGGTGCAAAAAAAGTAAGCAACCACAAACAATGGTATTCCAACCATTGTTTGTGGTTGCTTACTTTTTTTCCATACATATTACGAAATATAGGCAGGGGAGGCGTGAATGCCGCAGTTGAATTTGGTGAATCACAATGCACCGACAATGCCGCTGTCAATGCAACCAAGGCACCAACCAAATTCATTTTTTTTCTTTTGTGTTGCTAAATGCTGTTGTGCGAGGATTAGGTTGGCTTATCACAATACACATCAGCCATCGCTTGTCTATTCCACCAGACCATTCAACCTAATTCAAACAGATTTAATTCAGCCTAAAGGTGATGCCAACCTATGGTAGGTATCACCGCTAGCGGTGCGGCAAAATTAGATATTTGGCAAATTCTGCCGCTGCCGCAAATTCGGCCGCAGCTATTGTGCGCGTTACCATACAAAACAGTGCATTCTAATTTTTTGACTGCGCTTTGCCGCAGCCCAATGCTATGCCACAGCGGAAAACGCTGTATTGTGAACAAAATAGCGTCGTACAAGGTAATATAAAGGCTTCACTGCATAACATGCATATGAATTATATCGAACAGCAAACCGAACACAATTTTGCCATGAAACTTCTATGATAGAATAGGACATATGAAACTTCTATGATAGAATAGGAGCATGAGTATGAGGAGTATGAAAAATCAATAGTTTGCCTTAGTTGTTTTTGCGTCAACTAGGGCTATAGTTAAAACAACCATAAGAAAATCGTTGATTACTTTTATGCACCATGACGCGTGGTTGATAAACAATTTCATTCGGAGCATGAAAAACGTCCAAATGTTGAAACCATTCTACTTTGCGTAGAATAATTCCAAATTACGTTTGCTGAAATCAACTATTGCGAAGTAGTTTAAGTACCATAAAAACTGTTGATAATTCGAAACGTTGAAGTTTTGAGTGAATTGATGAATATTTTTCTATTTATCAACTGTTCTTCGTGGTTATGAAACAATTAAAACAGTTGATTTCATGAACGTTGTGATATTTTTTGTATAACCAGAACCAACTACTTTTATATCGTTAAATTAACTATATTAACATAGTAAAAATAACTATTTTCCGTAGTTCGTTTAACGATTTTGAATGAATCGTTGTAATACTATTGAAAATGGTTGAACCAACCAAGAGTTTTTCTTTCAGTGAAGCATCTGTTGGTGCAATATTTACGAAAATGGCTAATACTGGTTACCCTGTGTCAGCAGCAGAGCAAAATATATACCAAATCTGCTTCACGTTAAATTAAACCCAACCAGTAAATTTCGTTTCGATTGAATCACTGCGCTGGAAGCTTTACGGGTGAAAAGAATTTTTGGGGGTGCCACCCTCAAAACTTTTTAAATTTTGAAAACGTTAATATTTGTTGTTAATTTTCATTGCAGGATTATTCCCATTTGCAAATCTAATGATATAATCGCTCAGTAAAGAAATTCCACAAAACTACAAAAATGGTCATAGCTGGCAGCCCTTTCATGATTTTTGTACGAAATTCCTACAACATTTACTTCACATTAAGGTCCATTTACTGCATGAGCTTCGTTTTGATTTCTGCACTGGACCGGAAGCTATAGGGGAAAAAGCTTTATTTTGCTGAGCAAATTTGCAAGATTTATGAGACAAAAATCACCATAGCTGGCAGCCCTATTCTAATTTTTCAACCAAATTTTCACCAAATGTTACATAGAGTAAGATTCAAGTACTGTGTGAGTTTTGTTAAAATCTGATGGCTGAATCGGAAGTTATAGGCCAAAAAGCTGTTTTTTTTTCTCAGTGATTTTTCAAGATGGTACCACTGCCACAGGGTTGCCCACATTTCAAAATCACCTCTATCAGACTTGGCCCTAGCTAATACCAACATGTGCTGTGAATTTCATCATGATCGGATAATCCGGTCGTCAGTTCTCGTGAACAGAACTTTCGAGTGCTGAAAATAGAGGTAATTTGGTGATGGGTTGCCGTTCTTATGCAAATCGGAATTTTCAAAATTTCAATTTGACATGATGAACAAAGGTTAAAATTTATCAATGATTTGAAACTTTTGCCAAAAATCAAAAATTTTTGAGGAGGGTCAGTGATTTGAAGGATTTTTTTTCAGGAGCCTGCCGTAGCTACAGGGTTACCCGTGCAACCTTGAAAACCCATATATGCTAAGTCCTAGTCAACATCAATACGCTCTGCAATTTTCACGATGATCCGATGTTTTGATCACAAGTAATGACAAATCAAAATTTGAAAAAAAATCCTTGCCTACTTTTAGGCACTTAGCACCCACACACGGCTCAAAAATTTCAATTCTTTATCATAGACAAGCTTAGAACATAATTAATTTTCATTCCCAATACTTTTTTTCAACGAAAATTTACACTGCTTGGAAATATAGGAGTACCTCAAAATTCACTAAAACGCTCGCCGCCGCCAAAAAGTTTAAGATAGGGGAAAGTCGTGGACCTACCTACTATATACATCTACGTTCTCCGAAAGTTTCAGCTCAATCGAATCGGCCACTCCAGAGATTATCTCGGAAAATCATTTTGCTGATATATATATATATATATATATATATATATATATATATATATATATATATATATATATATATATATATATATATATATATATATATATATATATATATATATATATATATATATATATATATATATATATAAAGAAATATGAATTTTCGGCGAAACGAGTTTAATAAAAGATAAAAAAGATTTCATTAAAAAAAGATTTCTTTTCAATCAGGACATAATCAGGACATTTTTCGCTCTCGTGTACTCCCATGCGCTCTCGAGTCTCAACATAGGCATGGGTATTGGGCCCAATTGCTAGTCTCATTGCATTCATGCAATATAAAATTGACGTTGTATCTTCATTGAAGATCCCGGCAGCGATATAAGCGGCTATTTCAATAATTTTTGAGCTCTACAACTGATTGTAGCTCTCATTGTTGTTTTGCGTAAAAACACTAACACATCTTTCCAATAATTTTTTTATCATCAATAACATCAGGTGGTAAAGGCAGATAATCATGTTTATACCTAGGAATACTACTTCGGTCTGTTCTCCGCCTACTTTCCAACAGTCCGAGACGTGATCACAAATATTAGTATAAAACACTCCATTGCAGTATTCATACAATTAAAATAGATTCGCAGAAAGTCGTTTTTGTACGCTTGCTGGAAGCCAAATTTTGCAGCAAAAAGAAGCCAGCTGAAAAATTTTGTTACTGCAGCAGTTTGCTGAAGTACGCGAGCAGACCTTATGTCTGAGCTAGTGCGAGCTCCTGAAAAGTGTTTAACGGTGTGGCGCGAATACATACTTTCAAATATGCGCGGCAAGGAAAATATTTTTCGCGCAATGTTATTATGAAAGTCAAATATTTTTGTGGAGATACTTTATTACTGCTTAAGATGACTTTATAATCACTATCATTATTTCAAAATCAGACAACTGTCACTTCTGGTTCTCACTTCTAAGGAATTGGCATGAGAGCGTTTTTGTACCTTTCATGAATTTCCCGCAACATATGATTCAGGAAGTTTCAGTTCATGAATTCGACTGAAAGCACACGGACAGAACTATTATTGAGAAAAATTTGATGGGCACGATTGTAAATAGATGATATCAGAATTATTCGGAAATCTAAATTTAAATGCTAAACATAATGCTAAATGCTAACTCCGAATTTCCTATGCCGTTTCGGATAACATAATGCCAGATCTAGCATTCAAAATGCTAAAATCGCAGAATTGTGTATTAGTCTTAAGTAGGAATAGTAGCTAGTGGTAGAATACACGCTCAAAATCTGCACAAATCCTTTACTACTCTTCAAACATTAGTGTTTCTAGCGGTACTGATGCGCTAGGGTTTTTTTTAAAATTTAAACAACTACTTTGACGCTTGATTGAAAGTATCTTGGAATTGTACAATTGATTTAGCTTATTCCAGTGAAGCTGGTAGCAATTGAAAATGGGAATTAATTCCGAATTCAGAATAATTCACAATTCGAAATTCCGACTATTGGTAAGTCGTAAAATTTTACGAATTCCGGTATCGTAATTTGAATCATAATAGGGCCCCAGTACAGTAGAGACGCACACCACTGGCCGGCGATCATTCCGTCAGTTCATCTTTAATGCAACCAAACCATCCTATTCTTTACAGTGCGATGCTATTTCTGCATCATATAGGTGATACAGGTTCCATACTAAGTTTTATACAATAGAAAAACTTAAATAATTCCAAAGTGAATTGAATTAATAAAACTCAATTTGTAAAAGTAATATCAGTGCACTTTATTTTAAAAACGTCATATCCACTTATTTTACTGCAAAAATGTTCATGAATCATAGTTGGGAGCAATCCAATGTTATGTAAATATACAACTTCTGTTATAGCTTGCTTAGTGTTATACAAATAGGTACCCGACTGATTTTCTAGATTGATTTGAGCTATGCGTCATTGATTGTGTTTGTAAGTATGACAGACTTCAAATGTCATTAAGTGTTAAGAATAGTTACACTTTTAGAAACTCAAAATTATAACATTTCGTCAGCTTAAGCAAGGCTTTCTGACTCATAAAAATCGAGACACATATTTATGAAACTAGCACCAAAATTAATGTATTACAGTTACATGTACATATAAAATTATTTCACGGAAATTAGAACTGCATTTGTAGACAGTAAACATTTTCCGTCAGTTACATGTTTGAATTTTGGCTATCAGATTACTTACATCTAAGCTAGATTTAATATATTATACAACGTTGCTTCTTATAAATTGTAAAGTGCGTATCTAAAAACGATTAAATATTTATCGTAAAATTGCATATAATGTATACTACACAGTGAAATTAAATCTCACTGAAATCATTTTACTTTGCTTGTCTACTTTATTATCTCGCTCTATTTATTGGTTTTTGTTTGCAGAAACTCATTAAAGTTGGAATGCGAATGCCAATCGGAATCTTCTTCGCTCATAAATTTGCTCAAATATATCAAAATATAAGACATTACAATACACGAAATATTTGGTATGTGTCATGTACTATGCAATAATGTATTACAGCACTCGAAATATTTGGTATATTTTAGATTTTATTCTATCATTGAAAGTAAAAAGTTTTCTATGAATTACCTTAATTTATATATATATTTCTCTACCCAAATTAACATGCATATTTTGTAAATCGTTATAAGTATTTGTTTCTTCTATAAATATAGGTAGGTACTGCACATGCTTCAAGTGAAAGTGCTAGAATTCTGTAAGAGTTTAAATAAGGTGAATATGTAATGAAAAATTACCTATCGATTGTCAACAGCTTATCAGAACAAACTGCTTATCAACGACAAATTTTCGAAGGAAAACGTTTTGGCAAAGAGATTTTTCAACGATAAATGATTGCATAATTCATGTGTTAATTGATTCGATAACTTCACTTCCATACAAATTTTAAATTTAAGGCAGTGATTCTTTAATTATGGATTCCATATCACTCACTATAATGCTATTATATTTTTTTTTCTTTCTAGTTTGCTAATAACTTCTTTTAAGTTTCGTCAATTTCATGCATTAAGGTGTGATTATGTACCTTGCATTGCGTGTGTTGCGTCGAGTGTCTTTGAGTTGAGATTTGACTTGCACCAAATACTTTTGCAAACCGCAAGGATGGCTATGCTGGCTTTGCGTTGGTCGGAACGCAACGCAAGAGTTGAGCAAATTTTAACTTTAAACGCAACGACACAAGAATGTAGGGTGAGTGTTTTGCAAGGTTTTTTGTCTAGTACTTTTTGAGGTAAGTCTGATTTGAAATTGTTTAGTGAAAAAAATCATCCTTTGCAGTTTTTTTTGATAAATATTGCGGTTTTTTAATATTGCAGTCTTAGATTAACTAATATAAGTTTGAAATGTTGACGCGGTGTAACACGTCTCTCAAACTACTTTATGATCATACATCTGACTTACGGAGCTATGTGAATTCATGAATGAGACAAATCTAATAATATACCAATTTGTTTTCAGCCGTTTGCCTGTTTTTTTTTTTTTTTGGTTTTCTCAACCACTTTACTCAATTGGTTTTCCGATACTTGTCCACAACTTTAAATATATTTAAATTTAAGAATTGTGAATAAGACAACAATTATTGGACCAACAAATTACAACACATTTCAAATAACTTTCGCATTTGAGTATGAATTATACACCACAGCAAACTAATTGACACTAAACCGATCACCTTCGGCTTTGACAGAAGCAACGCATGAGTATTGAGTATAATTGGCGTTTAGTGAAAAACGCAAGCGCATGCAACGCAAGGTACATAATCGCACCTGTATGTGGAAAATATATGTTGGCCCACCCAAGCCAAACGAAGGCTTACTCAAGGTTGCCCCAACTGGTCGACGTTGATCCTACTTCCGACCTGGGTCAGTATTCTGGGGACCGGTCAAGTAATTTGTTATTGCCTTCCGAACGTCGTTCACCACAGGCACAGTCAGCGTTTGACAACTGAAGGGTGAACTTCTATCTGTGAGGTCGAAATGTATTTAGTAATTGCATGTTTGATGTCCACGGCGATTTGACATCAATATAGCAATATGGAATACATAATAAAGCATTGCTACACAATTGGCGGTAACTTATTGATTTTAAAACAGGCAAGTTACCATCAACAGATGACAATTGACAACTGAAGCTAACCAATTGTGGCAATGGTATGGACGTAACTTTGAAATGATCTCGATTTGGCCTTGTCTAACTGGTCCAGCTTTGACCAATTTGTATTCGAAGCATTACAAATCCCCAGTAACGAATCGCAGGGGACGCGATTCAGTTTACGAGCAACAAGTTCTTGTAAAGGTACCCTGCGGCTGGGAGCTGAAACGAAAAACTTAAACTGAATCTAACTCAATTTCAGAATGAGCCTGAGTATTACCATACAGTTACTGCAGTAGAATACTAAAACTGAAGGCTTTAGCAAAAACTGAAAATTCTGTCAAACTGAGCTTTCAGATACTGAAAGTGAGGAATGAACATGTTCATTATTTTGAGTTTTAGTTTTGGTGGTTTGGAGTTTGTGTGTTGGCCTGTAGTGTTTTTTTAACTATATTTTTGACATTTAAGATTATTTTGTCATTAAGCTTCGCCACCCTTAAAACCGAAGAAAATTTCAGTTTAAGTATTTAGTTTCAGCTCCCGGCCGCAATGTACCTTAAAAAAACTTTCCGAAGCTCACATGCTCTAAGGAGTTCTAATTAAAACATGATCCACATCGGTCATTTCGCTGTGGTCTCTTCATCGAGGCAAGCGATTATATTTCCTTATTTTTCCATTCATAGGAAAATAGAAACTTCGCCACGGAGATCAGGAAAAATATAATTTGTTTGACGTAAAATTTTCAAATCATCAGACGTGTCTATATGAGAAATAGCATTTGTAGTTGAATGAGTTTATGTCGAGTAATTAAATGTTTGCCGTAGACCTACTTTGAAATTTTTTTTCTGCATTCCTAGTAACAGAGTATTCTCAGCTTACGAGCTTATCAAATGAATCCCTGGTAGATCTTAGGATTTAGTTTGATTTAATGTCCATTTAATTAGTTTATCGCTATTCAAAAAATTGACATAATCATATCATCAATTTCTTAACTATTACATTATAATGGTTTTTACAGCATATCACACAGTAGTCTCCCGATCGACGTGTATATACTCGACCGGCTGAGGCCCGGGTCAGGAGCCAGGATCTATGAAAAGGGGATCTTTTTTGTTGTCTTTTTTGTAAAAAGTTCCGTTCAAAATTGTTTCTTGCATAAACGATTTCTTTCTTTTCTTCATTAGTGCAAATATGCAGAGTAGCAAGCATGCTGCAATGCCAGCTGCTATGCATCCTAATGCAGCAAATATTCCGCCTGGTAGCTCCAACAACTTACGAGCTGTACCGCATTCTTCTTCCGATTCATCGAAGCCCGATGGGCAATTACGGCGACCTGCGAAAATAGAAAATTTAAGCCATAATGTACGTAGAAACGTGTAATGGTTTTGAATAGAAAACTAAATTTGATCATTTCTAAAAAGTAGTACAAAGCTTAAATTATTTATGAACAAAATGAACACCAGCAATTCAGAAACATGAACTTTGAAGCAACATGTAAAAATGCGTAATTACTTAACAGTTGGAAAATGTTTTTTCGATTATTTGACTAATTTGCTTATTGTGACCGAATATTTCCATGAGCAGTGTTCCAGAGTTGTACCAAAAATAACGATAGTCGTGTTTTTGCAATACTCATATAAATTTTAAAAAATTATTTTATTTTCCTTTAATTCTCGCTAGATAAGTATTAAAAAGTCTAGCGCATCAGAACCGCTAGAAAACTAATTTTCGAAGAAGTTATCGTTGAGGGATTTAAAAATGAGTGAAGATGTTATACACTCATTTATAGTCTCATATCAAATATTTCTTACTCAAAGGAATAAATATCATTTTCTGACAGCATTTCCTATAAAACAAATGATGAATATGTTCAGTGTTGGCAACATTTTTCCAACACAGCAGCAATAAATCTACCATTTGTAGCGAATATTAAGATGGGAGTGTCCTTAACACAACTTAGAACCAGACCGAAGTCCAGAACCAAGAGTGCTAAGGTCGGAAAAGTGGAGTGGCTAATGCCATTCAAGAGGCAAAACAAAAAAAAGAATTGCCCCGAGAGCAGGGTGCCCTAGAAATGGCCGTGAAGGCCCCTCGTCCGCATTAGCGGAGCACCCTTTAACCAACCCCGACGGATGCTGGGGTGCCGCTTTGCTAGCTCGCTGCGGCTGGGGTGGGTTCTTTAAACAAATGGGGATGGTTGGCTCTCAAGAAACGGGATGCTACGTATATTCATCCGTCATGAATTGTAGCCGCAAACTGATATGTAAACATATCCAGGGACCAAAAAGGGGGCATAGTTCCGTAAAGGAAACCACCCAGGCTCTGCAACATGGGCTGACTAAGCAGACCCAGTGCTCGTGACAACGCACGGAGCCAGAAAATTGAAAATCTACAAAAAGGATCAAGGAAAAAACGCTACCTCTCCTTTACAAGGAACCCGGGTGAGGCAGACAGCCCCGGGCCCCCGATGTTAGTGGAGCCCTGACCCCGATGGTCTGGGGTCCTCCACCCTCTGATACTGGCCATCAATATTCAAGAAATTCAAAAATCTAATCAAAAATACAGAAACTAATAATGTTTGGCCAGTATCCCTCCCTTGTAAGAAAAATGCTGAAAATACCGAAAAGATTCACGAAACACTGATTGTCATATTGAGGCCAGCCAGGCCAAGCGCGGACCCTGAAAAAGAAGAGAACTTCTCGGGCTTCCGCCCAATAAGAAGGCCGGTGGTTAAGTTTAATAGAACATGATTGAATTTATTGGTTCAAAAAAAACAAATAACGAGAATTAATAATTTTCAAAACTGTCAAATGGATGACTAAATGAGTTAATGTAATATATAACGCTAATTTTACGCTTGAATTCTGTATAAAGCGAGAAGTTGAAAGAAAAAAAAAGAAATAAAGAAAACAGAAAAGTGATATTCCATAACTCTTCCAAGACTGATTCATAAATAACAACATCAGCTGGTATTCATAAACGTAGATATTTAAGCAATATGTAAGCCTAAACCCGGATGCATCAGGGCCCCGTGCATATATACATTATGTATGTATTCGTAGGTTATTACCTAACGTACAATTTTTGTTGGTTAGTTTTTTTAAATTATATGTTTGTTTCTTTTATTCTTCTCTCCTTCTCTATATTTCTTTCGTCATTCAGACGTCTGATTATTAGCTATACTATGCAGGTAAGAAAATCTGAAGACAATACATAAGGTTGCATAGGGCAACCAACTTTAACCAAGCTCCTATAATATTATCTTTTAGTATTCCTTTTTTCTCTCTTGGCCTTTTCAATTTAATATGCCTTTAGTTAATTCGAAATTTCACACCACCAGAGGATCTTCTTGTAAATTGTGTTTACAAAAATCAAAACAAAATAGATCTACTATGTGAATATATAAGCCTAGTTCAAAGTGCGTTTCAGTAAGTTATTTCTAATGAGAAGATTACCGTAACTATTGCATGTGTAACAAAGTATTAGTCGATCTGACGTAATTGCAGAAAAGTATTGTTGCTGAACGACATATTAATAATCATGCGCAACGGAGATTTTACTTAAAAGATGTTATTGAATAGCCACCTGTCTTTTATTATAAAGATATTTGTTCCGCATTTCCACCGTTGGTTGCGATTATTATATTAAACAGAGAAAATCAATAGATAACTAAAATAAACGACAATATTAAATTCTTTGCATCATTCCCGAGAGCCTTTAGCTCCTGTGTTAATTATGTATTCAAGTTAATCTCACAAGTTTGTGTTAATATCTCTAATAGAATTCAAAACGCCATGAAAATAAGATAGTGCTTCACGGTATAGTAAACAACAGGTTATTCTTGGTATTTCACCTCGATATATAATCCTACTTTGATGATCTGTTATTGCACATACAATAGGTTTAGTATTTTTCCCCACTTACAAGTTTTCTGCATGATTTTAGGTCGGTGCATCTTTAAGCAAAAATCATACATACAATCTATTTTCGAAAAGTCATACTTAGACTCAACAAAAAATACTCTTTAAAATAATACAATTAAATAAATATCTACTTATCATAGACGTTGAACAGCTGCGCTTCGAAATGCCCATTTCGTTGATAGCAACGTTTTACAACACATGAAACCCATTGTGGAGTAACGCGTAGTCCAGCATACTCCATAGCAGGTAGATGACTTGCACGTCGTTCCCTTGTCAGATGTAATTCATCTTGCTAATGAAGTCGGACACCCCGACGAAAAGCCTATTCATAGTGGCGTTGCCTTCGCGATGAATATTCCCCCATGCAGCTGTAGCTGCTGCTTGGTTTAGTTCGTGATATTCCCGTGAAGCATGGTTTCGCGGTCTGATATCCTACTGGTTGGTTAGCTGCTTGTCACAACAATTGCAACGTGAGATGATTTCTCGGCCACACTGATCGGTATAACATCTAACGGCTGAAAAGAATCTTCGGCTGCACTGAGACCTACTAAAGACACTAAAATTTTATGCAGTTTGTTGTGCAAAGTAGCAGCTGCATAGTAGCTTTCACCATCTTCATATCCAGAATGCTTGGGTGTGAAATGCGCATCAAACTCTTTGATAGTTTTGCTCGATAAAATTTTCTTCATATCAATTGAAGTTTCCTTATGAAATATTTCGCATTTGTTGATAGTTGTGCACAAACTATTGGCCAAGTCTGAAAGTAATCCCCTCCCCAACACTTTCCTACTTAAATTCGTGGGCAGATGCATTAACTTTCCCGAAAACATACACAAAATAAACATCAGTTTTCTTCTGTTTTCCTTAGAATGGTATCATGTCAATGGGTAGATGAGGAATTTTAGAAAACACGCACTATGTCAAAATTATCTCGCTTGCACTGTAGAATCGCGAGAAATAATCTTTACGATGCCCTTTAATCATCCACTCCGCGAAACAGGCCCGTCGTATTAGCTAGTAGTTTTCACTGGCACTTGCTACCTTTAATGGCGAGCACACGTGTTTCCATCACACTAGTCGATACACGAAAAATGCTGTCGACTGTCGAATATTCGAATTCAAGAATATTCAACGACCAAACACACTCGGCGAGATTTGCTCCTTCGAGAGTATTGATTCCAACCCAACAATTCACGGCAGCCTTCACTGACTGACATAACCACGGAAAGTGACAATTGATCATAAATGAAATCAATTTGAATTCATTTCTGTTTAAGCACACTTCATTTTAATTGAAAATGATTTGATTTTGGGACTTGCCAAGGTGGTTTTGAGCTAGTAAGTAGAGAAATCACAATAGAGGTATTCGAATTATTCACAGCGCGAGGTTTTTTCCTTCTTCACTCAACGAACGGAACTACTGAGCTCGATCCACTGTTCTGAATGTTCGCACAAATATCAATCAAATACAAGCCATAGCTTTACAGGTCGAACGTCAAGAAGACTTTCCACAACGTACGAAAGCACGACCGCGAATCCCATGCGCGTTAGAAGAACGTTTAACGGACATTTTGATGGTTTTTGGGAAACTGAATCTTGTCTTTAAATTTTACTTCCTCGGCACGACCGTGTGGCCTCCGCCACGAATTTCATCCGACTCGCTTCGCACGCCGTCTGGCCTCCGCCAAGAATTGCGATCGACTCCCAGATTTTGAGCGTCCCAGCTCGCAAGCCACTTGCACAGCCACGAAGATCTAACGGGATTTTCTCTTGGCTGTGCGAAAACAACAATAAGGTCACCCGGGGGACTTGCGGGATTTTATTTTTGTGCAATTGAAATGCGTTTTCAATTGCAGAATTTCGTAGCGTCTCCGATCCATACAGTGTGGGTCGGAGATATGTGACCAGTAATTTTTAAATAAAAAATATAAAAATTACTGGATGCTACACATTACATGCTCGTGCTTAATCAACCTATCCTTTGAATTTCGTTTTCATCCAAGGATGTCATCGAAAGTTTCAGCGATTAAAATATGTCTGGGTTTGCCATCCGAACAATTTTCAAAACTCGGAAAATTTAAATATGGGTTTCTTATTTTATTGTAAATGCTTTGCTTATGAATATAAAATGGAAACATCTGTTGGTGCAATATTTACGAAATTGTCTGGTGCTGGCAATCATGTGCTAACACCATAGCTACTTCACGTTGTGTTAAACCCACCCTATGAATTTCGTTTCAATTGAATGGCTGCGCTGTAAGTTATAGGAGTGAATAGAATTTAAGGGTTACCAACGTCCAAACTTATTAAATTTTTGAAACGTTAATATTTGTTGTTAATTATCATTGCGGGATCATTCCCATTTGGAAATTTAATGACAACATCGCTCGATAGAGAAATGTCGATAAATTACGAAATTCATCATAGCTGGCAACCCTTTCACCATTTTTCAACGAAATTCGTACAGAATTAGAAATGTAATAAGATCCACTCGTGACACGAATTTCGTTTTGATTTCGTTACTGCATCACAGGTTATAGGGAAAAAAAACCTTTATTTTCCTGAGCAAATTTACAATATTTAGGAGACAAAAATTGTCATAGCTGGCGTCCGTATACTAATTTTTCAGCCAAATTTCTATGAAATCTATTTTTGAGTAAGGTTCACTTACTACGTGAATTTTGGTAAAATCTGGTGGCTAAATCTGAAGCTATAGGCCAAAAACCAGTTTTTTTTCTCAGCGATTTTTCCACATGGCACCAATGCCACAGTGTTGCTTGTATTTCAAAATTACTTCTATCAGACCTGGTCCTAGTTAATATCAACATGTCCTGCAAATTTCATATTGATCGCATTATCCGATCGTCAGTTCTCGTGAACAGAAGTTTTGAGTGCTGAAAATAGAGGTAATTTGGTGATGGGCTGCCGTTCTCATGCAAATCAGAATTTTATAAATTTTAATTTGACATGATGCACAAAGTTTAAAATTTATCAATGATTTTAAGTTTTTGTCAAAAATCAAAAATTTTTGAGGAGGGTCAATGATTTGAAGGATTTTTTTTCAGGAGCCTGCCGCAGCTACAGGGTGACCCGGACTACCTTGGAAATCCATGTGTGTTAAATTTTAGTTAACGTCAATACGCTCTGCAAATTTCACGATGATCCAATGTTTTTGTCAGAGGTAATGACAAATCAAAATTTGAAAAAAATCCTTGCCTACTTTTAGGCACTTAGCACCCACACACGGCTCCAAATTTTCAATTCTTTATCATAAACAAGCTTAAAACATAATAAGTTTTCATCCCCAATACTTTTTTAACAAAAATTTACGCTGCTTAGAAATATAGGAGTACCTCAAAATTCACTAAAACGCTCGCCGCCGCCAAAAGGTTTAAGATATCTGAATTTTAGCAAGTCATGGACCTACCTGTTATATACATCTACGTCCTTCAGAAATTCAGCTCAATCGGATCGGCCACTCCAGAGATTATCTCTTTTAATCATTTTGCTGATATATATATATATATATATAATATATCTATATATATATATATATATATATATATATATATATATATATATATATATATATATATATATATATATATATATATATATATATATATATATATATATATATAAATATGATTTTCGACGAAACAAGTTTAATACTAATTTTCGAAGAAAATTAGTATTAAACTTAGTATTAAAAAAAAAAAATCATATAAATGGTCATTCATCAAATGAAGTCATGAAATTTTTGAGCTCACATTCCGACCAGGACTATGCTGATTTTTCTCGTTTTGCGTGCTCCTGCCAAATTAGGCTTGCCATGCGCAACTATCTATCGCACATTGAATCTTCTCTGGTTTCGAATGACCCTAAAAACTTCTGGTCATTCTTTCGCTCTTTAAAATCCTCCTCTCCTATACCTGACTCCCTTGCATTTCATAATTTCACTGCTGCTCATCCTCACAATGTTTGTGAACTTCTTGACATTTTATCTGCCAGGAATGAGCAGTGTCTCTGCTTTTCTCCATTTCCAAAATTTTCGCTCGAAAGAATGACCAGATAATCGAGACATGTCAAAATTTAGCTTCACGATTAACTCAGTACCAGCCTTTAGGTTCGATTAAAAGAAAACTTTTAGTCATCGGAAAAAGTAAAATGCCGCGGTGCTTTAAAGGTGTGAAAAATCTACCTGTTGAATATTATTTTGATAAAAAAGCCTGGATGACATCAGCAATTTTCGAAAACACTTTCAAATCAAAACAAGCATATCATTTTGATTGTCAACGTCTGACCATCCCACCCTCCAGTTGAAGCATGGAAACAAATTAAACTCGTTTTTCTGTCACCAAATTGCACGTCTGTTCTACAGCCAATAGATCAGGGAGTTATTAGAAGCCTCAAGGTGTTCTTCCGAAAAGAACTAGTACTGAAAATCATCGAAAAAACAGAAAACAATGACAATTCAAAAGTTAGCATTCTTCGTATCAAAGGCATGAGGCACAATGCAAAAGAAAACGATAACCAATTGTGTTCGTGCTTCGGGTTTAACTAAAGGCGTTCAGCTGGAAATTGCAAATGAAGTTAATACACGCAAAAATTTACAAGATGCTATTTCTCTTCTCAATTCTGACTGTTTCGCTGATGACCATGTAAAAGTGAATGATGAAGTCACTACATGTGAAGAATTGTCCGAAGTTGATATCGCACTGAGCAACCATATTACCGAAGAAGAACATTTATCTAGGAATGATTGTCAAGAATACGAGGATTTTGACAAAATCCCTACCGTGGCTGAAGCATATATTGTTTGTTCCATCTTGAGAACATTTGTTCAAACTACCGATACTTTCCAAAGCACAAAGAAAGCAGTCTTGGTTATTTCAAATTCAGTTGAAAAAACATTTCTTGCAGAAGTAAAAGAGAGGTGACAAACAAAAATAACGAACTTTTTCCCAGATTTATAATGATTTATTATTTTGTCACTATTTTTTCATTTTTGTATTTTTGTATATGAATGTAACACATTTGATTTTGAATATTATTTACTGCATATCTTACTTTTCTCAACATTATTATTCTTGTATGTAAGGATATTCAATTTAGCTAACGTAAGTGTAATACATAAATGCATTTTCTTATATTATTTATACGGTATGCTTTAACTCACATGCAAAGAATTTCACGATATACTTGTAGGTATTTGCTAAAATTTGAAATAAATTGAATGCAGTGACCGATTATTACAAACAGTTCGTTGTAGCTGATACTACCTTTTAAAACGAACACTGTCTACAACGCAAAAAAAACCGAAGCCCCTTGATGTTTTTTATAAACGGCTTTGACTGTATTTCAAAAATTCAGGAAATAGAAATCAAAATTTAATAAATAATTTAATAATTTGAAAAATAAAGCACAGTTAAATAATGTTCAAATAATTGAACAAAGGAATGAAATTAGGAATTCCAAGTTTGAATATAAAATCAAATTAAAAAAAAACATAAAAGTTTAGAACGATTCAAAGAAATGAACTTAAATAATTAATTCAAATAAATTTTAATTTAAACAATCTAAACTAATTCCTTAAAATTTCGACAAACAATCATATATTATTGGTTCGTGTGTCGTCCTCTTTTACTCCTCTGGTGTCGGTCTACGACACACAAAATAGTTACTGCTTTCTATCTCTTTCGCGGGTGACTACTTTTTTGCATATTCCTGAATACGATTTCGTATCTCTTATGGTTTTACTTTTTATTTTAATTCACGATGGATTTCGGGGACGACAAGTTATCGTTTTTGCGTGATTGATATCGAAGTATTTAATAAAGCACTCGAGCACTGCTCAATTGCTTATGCCCACACACATACATATTTAGACAGTATTTCGCTCACGGTAACAAACAACAAATAATGCAAGCTGCCACGTTTCGTAAAAAAAGGAAACATCTGAGCGAAAATCAATCAAATAAATCGCCGATGGGGCGTATAATAATCTCGATTAATGCAAAACGAGCCTGCGATCAGTTATCAAACGTAGTCCTCATCGTAGGTATTCAGTGTATCTCACGCAAAACCAACTCCCTTCAAAGGCAAGCAGTGGCCTGATTTAATTAAAAATCACTGACTAAAGCCGTTCACTAGCGGTGTGACCAATCACCAACAACTCTTTTCGACAATTTCTCTGTTAAACTCTGTTGAAGCTAAATCTCAACCCCAACTCGCAGTCAGCAAACATCTAGTCAGCAAACGGGCAGTCAGCAAACACCTACGAGACTTGCTTAGCAATCCGTCATGTACCGGTTCCAACAACCAGCCGTTACCAAAATCTACTGCTCCGCTGTGCACGCAGCCAGCACCCAACACAATTTTTATTTTGCTGGCCTGCTAACGCAGCTGATGGAAGTATTGTTGTAAATCAAGCTCAGGCTCCAGCCAGTGAACCCGCCCCAATGCAATGAAACATACAACAATCAAATGTACCACAAAGCTTGTTTTCGGATGACAATGCAATGCCAGATTTCCACTCTCCCCGAGCACAAGAGTGGAAATGGTCACCTTGTCTATTCTCGCTTGTTTTTCTCGAATCACACACATGACAAGCCATGGTATTTTCCCCGGCGCCTACCGGTTTTATGAGGGTTTCTGAGGGTGTATGAGGATCTCATCTTAGCTCGAGGCCGCTCGAAATGTTGTCGGTTTTACATATCGAGTCAAAGAGATTTGAAAAAATGTCTGGTGCTGGCTCCCTTGATATTTACAAATCAATTTGGTTTGCCTATGAAATCATGGAAAAAATGCATCATACCGGACAAGATGCGTGAGTACGGATGGGTATGAGGTACACTGTTCGAATATTTGTAAATAAATTTCTGAACAGAGAAAATATTACCTAACTATACCACATGCATATCTGCGCACTTAAACTTCACACCCTTAAAATTTTCTCACTGCGGACAAGATGAGTTTTATGGCGTACTGAGATAAAAAAGGGTCTATCTCTTAAATAAACAGTTTTGAGTGAAGACTGTGAATACTCGTTAAATGTTTTGGGAAGTAATTATCCAAGTTCCTCGAAGGAACGTTCGCCATATGTCTAAACGAGGCATAATACATTCGATCGCAGCATGCCGCATTGAGTTTGCTATGTTTGTGTGCGAATACGATTTAATCTGGCGGCGAGGCTGTTTCGCCACAATACTTTTGACACAATATTTTTGATCAAATTTCCTTTAATTACAACTTCTGGCAGAGTGATCAGATCACTTAAATATGAATACGTACTGATACCATATCAAAATGAGATAAAATGAACTGAAACCCAGAGAGATTTCGGTGAATGTGTTGGCAACCCTAGGACTGTGGTTTCATCTTGAAATAACTCTCAATTAAATAAGATTCTTGTGCCCTATAACTTCCTATGTGGATATTTAATATAAACGAAATTAGAACGGTAGTTTAATTTCATTATTCAACACATCTGACACACTTTAGGGAACGCAATTATCATAGAATAGAATTTTGTCATTTCCGGAAAACTTTTCGTTTTATTAAATACAATCCGGGAATCTGTAAACCGTGACAACTGTTACTTTACATTATACATAATAATTTAATATCTTATCTATCTATTTAGATGCCAATCGAGATTGTCTGACGCTTTATCTAATAATTAAGGCTAAGTACTAAAAAAAACAAACAAAACGTTCTAAAAACAAAAAGTACGTCACTTTAACTTTTTTGAGCCTACTTACCATCGCACCATAGCAAGTCTGAGATACAAGCTTCCAGTTCTGGGCATTTATAGTCGCAGTCAGCATCCTTTGGGTAGAGTCCGAATTCACCCAATGTCTCATTTGCTGTGAAATTTGTTTGCAAATCCAATTGCTGTACCAGCAAAGCTTTGGTTCTTTGAATTTCAAGCCAGGTAAATGCAATAAGACCAGGCTCTTTAAAAATCGGCTCTAGCACCAAACTCGCAGGTCTATGAAAAGAAAAAGATCAATAAACTTGTTTTTTTTTCGATTTGTCTCGATTTTTAAGTAAGGTGAAAATAAGGCTACACTTACTTGCTGTTTGGATATACTGATCTGCGCTCTGCAATCCAGTTTTCAGAAAAAATGTGCAACGACGACGGTTTTAGTCCGGGCTGTGATGGACAAATTACGCGTAAAACTTTTAGTGGACGCCCGGAGTAAATTATTAGACGATTTTTCGTAGCACATCGCATTGCATCTTCGGAAGAAGGCTCAACCGGGAGATATGTTCCCCACGTTTGAACAAAAAGACTGCGTTCGTTATGCTGAGCTTCTAAGTACCAGGGATTTCCTTCGCAACTAGAGTCTTCCGTAATATAAGGAAATTTGATCTCATCTTCGCCGCCGGCACCCTTCAGCCTTATATTTCTCCCACAATCGGAGAAGTGCTTGAATTCATAAGAGGCGTTCAAGTATACGTCAGCGAAATCTTCTGTAATATTCAGTTTAAACGCACTGAACGTAATTTCCATTATTCTTGAGTTCGATAAAATAGAAACCGGCTCATTGAATAACGCAGTCGTGTTATCGCAGAAACAGCCCAAAGGAACTTTAACGTCCCTAAACGGTACGTCGTATATTTTGAGCTCACCCACTCGATCATCTGAATCTGAATACGAGCATTTTGCTCGTCCAGTGTGCAGATCCGTGTCAGTGACGCAGTTGGCGCCTCCGCCAAATGATAGATTGCGTAATACAAACTGCACCCGTTCATTTAATCCTGCTTCGAATCTAAAGAGACACGACAGATTTCTGGCTCCGCCGCGACCGTAAAGGAACACGTTTCGTGGCAGTTGGACGTTTCCTTTCCTTTTCCGAAAAATTCTTGAGCAAAGCGGCGGAACTGGATCTTCTCCCCGGCGGCCAGTCCACATTTCACCTCCTTGTTCCGTATCCACGAATTCATAATTAATGGAAAATTGAGCAGGATACAGGGCTGTGCCAGTATGCGTGTGGAATTCAATTTTCTGAAAATATATGTGACATTAATATCACATACATTCTTGCACAAGAAAGATGAATACAAAAGTCAAGATATATACATAACTAATCCACTGATTTGTACTGAACTATTTGCACTGATTTTCAAAGTAAATTAATATCAAAATAGCTTTGCCCATAAACTCATGATTTTTAATATATACACATATATTTATCTGCAGAATTAAATGACTACAAAGGCTCATGAGTTTCAACTCTTGATTGCGTCCTCCGATCAAAATCATCATCAGTGACGGCTCGTCAGGGGCGGCAAGGTCGGCCCGGCCGTGCCAAGAAAATTATCATAAGTAGGAAATTATTATGAAAAATAGGAAGGATGAATACTTGATTTTAAGCCCTTAGCTACTACATATAGTACTACTACATATCCTCTTAACTATATTTACCACATTCAATCTTTAATTTGCCATAAGCCGCATATACAGTACTGGACTACAACAGAAATAAGACCGAAGCGGTAGTATGTAAACGGATAAATTTAAAATTGGACTGTGCTGATCTCAATCACATTTAAATCCTAATTAATATACGCGGCTATGGAGAGCAAATCAACAATAAAATGTATCGTTCATACGACGGCCGGTCAACAGTCCTAATCTAAATCATTTCATTCAAGCATAATGTACATATATACATATGAGTAAAATGTATCATCCACCCAGCGAAACGGCGGCCGCATCATACCCAGCGAACATGTCTAGCAAGTGCAAGTGAGAACCGAGCGAAGCGACGGCTGAAATCGCGGCCGAAGAAAATTGGCCGTATCCAAGCCCAGTCTAGGGCACTCAAAATGTTGAATTCGATACCCGAAACTACGATGGATTTAAAAACAAAACCGAATTTATTTTCCAATTATCGTCTCTCTTAGACGAGCCAATGTTTTCACAACAGCAATTAATTGACTACTAAACTTCTTTTATTTTTCACAAAATGGCAACTCGTTCAGAGCCTACTAGTATAAAATGTTCTTAGCATGGACAAGATCCCAGGCGGGAAATAGAATAATTCAAATATAGCTATCGTTCGCAACATCCTCCCACCTGAGAACTTTTACAAAGTTTTCATTTAGGTACAAAATCAATCAATCTTGCTGGCTGCTTTATCGTTCGACCGCGTCTAGACATCAATGTCGGGGCTACCAGTTCCTCCTCAATATCGTTGACTTCCTGTTTGTCATCATTCCTCAAATCTTCGGTACTAATTAGTTCTTCAGACGCTGGGCTACACTCCAAAGGATAAATACGCTGCAAAGGTCGCACGATTGATCCCCTTTCCGTATCTAATCGCACAAGTCGAGTCACACCTTCTCTGCCACGTATTACTTCTTTAATGCGGCCTAAACTCCAATCCAATCGCTTCTTGTTGTCCTCCCCAATTAAAACAACCTTCCCGATATTGGGCTCGTAAGACCCGTGTCGCCTACTAGTTGCAGGCCATGTCATACGACCCAAATATTCGCTTCGAAATCGTCTTCGAAGGGTCGCACTTAGTGCTTGTTATGATCAGTCAGCAAGGGGTTGAAAGATTCCCCCAATCGGTCACAATCAAATACTCCATGACTTCTTCTCTGTCCCAAGAGCATAGCAGGTGTCAAAGTAACAAACTCAGCATCATCGCTTGGCATATAAGTTAACGGCCGGGCATTAATATTCGCCTCACAATCACACAAAATAGTTTGCAAATCTTCATAACTAAGTGATGATCGCATTAGGGTGCGCCTCAATAAAGTTTTTAGAAGCCCTACCAGTCGCTCCCAGAAGCCACCCCACCAGGGTGCTGCAGGCGGATTAAATTTCCATACAATACGCTCAACGGTTCCGTACTCCAACACACGATTCCAATCGAGTTTCGATAACGCATTTGCCGCACCGGAAAAATTCGTTCCATTGTCCGAATAGATTATTTTCGGTCGTCCACGACGGCTAATAAATCGTCGCAAAGCTTTCATAAAACACAAGGTAGATAAAGATGTGGCAAGCTCCAAATGCACCGCCCGATAAACTGCACAAGTGAACAAACATATCCACGCTTTCTCGCCATTGTTTAAGTATACAGGTCCGGCAAAGTCAACTCCTGTTACTTCGAAAGGGACAACATCACTCACGCGATCGATTGGCAAACACGGAGCCTCGAGTCTTATAGGCTTCAAAGCGAACCTTTTGCACACAACACAATGAGATATCACTGACCGCACCGATCTTCTTCCACCGAGTATCCAATATCTTTCTCTAAGTAAGCTCAATAATGTATCGGTTCCAGCGTGACAAGATCTAACATGTGTATCATGAATTAATCGCGAAACTAATAAATGTTTTTTCGGTAATATTATCGGATACAAAAAGTCATGGATATCATCACGGTTTGAAATACGACTTTTAGTACGAATCAGTCCATGCTCGTCCCTAAAAGGATGTAATGAAGATAAGTCTTTACATTTTTCGTCATGAAAACACGCACTTTGTAACATTTTCAACACAAATATTTCAGATAATTCAGTTTCTTCAGTAGTTAATTCACCACAACGTTTATCTTTCGGGTTACGTATATTATATATAAACCGATTTATCTACGCAATCATACGAACGGTTTTAAGATATTTTGCAAAATACAACAAATGCCAATAATCCAATTCACTCGATACCGATATCATGACAAAACACTTTCGTCTTTCTCCGTCTATTTCCGTTTCGTTGTGCTCGCAAACCTCTGCAGGCCATAAAGCAGGAGGATCATACAGCCATTGCGGTCCCTCCCTCCATCTACTATTCAAAAAAGTGATTCCAGAACACCCACGTGATGCCAGATCTGCTGGATTCTGTGTCCCCGGAACGTGATGCCAAGACTCAACTGCCGTAAGTGTCCTTATCTCTTTAACTCGATTTCCTACGAATACTGCCCAAGGTTCTTCACGTCGAATCCATGCCAGGACTGTAGAGGAGTCTGACCAGAAATAGCACTCTGAATGTTCACTGGGAAAACATTCTTTAACCACTGCAAAAAGTCTAGCTCCAATCGTAGCAGCCAGTAACTCCAAACGAGGTATCGTGATTGATTTCACTGGTGCAACTCTTGCTTTAGCTGCAATCAATCGCACTGACACGTTACCATCCTTAATGCTTCGAAGAAATATTACTGCAGCATATGCAGCCGAGCTCGCATCACAGAATACATGAAAACTGTATTCCGCTTTATCCATATCGATGTCCAACCACCTGGGTATTTCGATGTCGAACAGGTACCGCAACCCTTCAAGCCATTTTCGAAACAAAAGTGCAATCTCGTCATCAACAGGCTCATCCCACTTTAAACCACATTTCCAAAGGCGCTGCAATAACAATTTCGGCTGCAACGATACCGGGCAAGTAAAGCCAATAGGATCAAAAACACGTTGAGCTGCCGAAAGAATTGTCCGTTTGGACATGACACCATCCGCTTGTTTAACAATGCCATTTAGATTATCTCGATTCAAGAACAATGTGTCTCGTCTCGAATCCCACATAAGACCTAGTACAGGAATGCACACGCCTCCCTTTCCACTAAGTTGTGTAGACTCCCACCCTCGCAATTCAAATGCAGCAGTAGACAGTATTTTTATAGATTCCTTTTTAAAAAGATGTAGTGAAGACTCATCTGGCAAACTTGTAACGCAGTTATCTACATAGAAACTACTACGAAGCCTCAAAATAGTGTCGTCAAAGTTAATACCTGCACATTTCTCCAAATGATAATTAATTGTTGCGCCAAGTAAAAAGGGACTACAATTAACTCCGAATACCACGCGACGATGCCGGTAAATTTTAGTTGCACCGTTCTTGTCTATCCACAAGAATCTCAAAAAATCTCGATCTTTTTCATGGACACCAATCTGCAAAAACGCTTTGCGTATATCTGAAACTACTCCGATTCGGAATTTTCTAAATCGCAACAAAATGACAGGAATCAATTCGATAAGATTCATTCCCTTCTCCAAACAATCATTCAACGCAGGTTTGTTCTTCTCTCTGGCGGAAGCACCGAACACAGGACGAATTCTTGTTGTACTATTCTCTTTTATAACTGGTCTATGCGGAAGATAGTGTGAATTTGAATGATCATGATCCACTGTGATCTGCTCAATAATTCCACTTCTTTCCCATTCTTGGAAAACTTCATCATAACTCTTTAACAAGTTATTTCTTCGCAACTTGTCAATAGTGCTCTCCAACCTCTTTTTCGCTATCTCATAGTTACTTGGTAGAGGTGGATGACCTTTTATCCAAGGTAATCTAACTTCATATCTGTTGTCATGGTCAATGGTAACTGTTTGTTTAAAAAAGTCCAAAGCATCAAGAGCTCTTTGCTCTGCCGTCTTCTTTTCATGTGGATCAGTTATGCCCAAGACATCTAGTTCCCATAAATGAGTGATGGTAGCATCTTTATCCAAAAGAGAACACACACTCATCGTCATATTGCATACCTCCGGATCATCCGGATACCTCACTTTACCCATCAACGACCATCCAAATATGGTTTCCACAGCCACTAAGCCACAATTCAGAACAAATCTCTTGCCTGTATATAACTTCCCTGCTATATCAGCTCCAAACAGAAGCTCCACTGGTCCTCAATTATTGCTGTCACTGAGGGTAATACCCAGCTCCTCAATCTCTTCTTCCCAGGGTCCATTCTTCGCCAATCGAATGTCGCTGCATATTGTGGACTGCTCCAAAGCTTCAAACTTATGCAGTGAATTGCCGTAAACAGCATTTAAATCGTACACATTATGCCACTGCTCAGCAGAGTTCATACCACCAAAGAGAGAATGTATAAATTTTTCTCTTTTCTTCGATTTCAATCCAAGGGCTGTGATAACATCACTCAAAACATAGGATCTCTGAGATCCCGTATCAATCAAAGCTCGAACAATCTGGTCTGACTTGACACCTCTTAACTTTATCTGTAGGGTTTGCAAAAACACCTGAGTATTTGCTTGCGACGAAAGTGCTTGACTTTGAGCACTTTGCAACGTTTCGGCGATGGTATTCGACGATGTTGTGCACATTGATCTACAATGCGCTTGGTGACATCTCACACATTTCAAATCAAGTTTGCATATATTTGCACGATGCCCAACTTGACAGCATCGAAAACAAGCTCCCTGATTGGCCAGCTTTCTTCTTTTATGTTGCAACGTCCAAATATCTGTTTTCCTGCAATCTGCCGTGAGATGGCTGCCACTACAAAATATACATTGCTGAGATTGATAATTCACCAAATCGGCTGCTGTTCTCGTAACAATTTCCCTCCTATTGGGTTTAATATTTCGCTCTTTCGGCTGATTATTCTGGAACGTATCCGAAGCTAAAGCAAGATGTTGCTCGTTGTCTACTTCCCGCTTGATAAACGCCATCAAGCTCAACAGCCGATGTTCCATTGGCGCGGAATTATCAACATCTGATTTTGTAAAATCGACAGATCGCTGCCACACACGCAGTAGTTGACTTGGGATGCAGGATTCAATCAATGGGAAAAGCATTGCTGCACATTTGTCCGCGGTAACACCTAACGTTTCAAGAGCCCTCATATGCGCCTCCAACTTGTCGTACAACGACATTAAATCAAAACTGGTTTTTGTCACTGAATTCTGTAGAATAATTTTCAATAATTCACGCACATAAACCTCTATCTGAAGATCTTCGCGACCGAAACGAGCCTTCAAACTCTCAACAATTTTAGGACAATTTTCACCGGTCGCGGGAAAGCTCTCAACCAGCCGTCGAGCTCTACTTTCAACTATCGTCGCTTGTACTAGATAATGTACCTTGTCACAATCGTCAATTTCAGGATCAGCGTCAATTTTGGCAAATTGGCTCCAAAATGGCAGCCAATCTTTCACATCGCCACCAAAACGTTTCAATTCAATGGTTGGCAGCTTATATTTCCGCCGTCTAACAGTACTTGATGCCTGACTTGCACCATCCCCTTCACATGCCGACTCCGCGGCACTGTGTGCGTCGGTCTGATGACCTTGAATTTGTCCTTTTACTTCAAAATATCTCATATCATACGAGAGACAGCTATTCAGCTCTACCTGCAACTCCTCTTCGGTGGCCTCGTCCAAAAGCGCCTCGTATAGCTGTTGGTTGCCATCAAGCAATTTTTCATACCTTTTTTCAACCACTTCCCAGACCGCAAAAAGCTTCCCCTTATCCGGTTGCTGACTCTGCAGCAAGGTTTCCAAATCGCCAACTGTTTTTGTGAATGCTCCTCTGAGCACAGAACGGTTTTTTTTTTAAACGATCCATCGTTGCCGGGTCCTGTCACGGTCGCCACTAATGTTGAATTCGATACCCGAAACTACGATGGATTTAAAAACAAAACCGAATTTATTTTCCAATTATCGTCTCTCTTAGACGAGCCAATGTTTTCACAACAGCAATTAATTGACTACTAAACTTCTTTTATTTTTCACAAAATGGCAACTCGTTCAGAGCCTACTAGTATAAAATGTTCTTAGCATGGACAAGATCCCAGGCGGGAAATAGAATAATTCAAATATAGCTATCGTTCGCAACACAAAACTTTTCAGATAGCCTCCATTCGAGACTTCGTTTCCATACCAGCTATTTATTTGGGTGTTTCGTATAGAATTTTACACCCCGCGTATGGATGAGACAATGCAAGAGACTCGGCGGCCAGCCGCATTCAGGTGGAAAATAAAAAAATAAGCAAAATTTAAGAAAAAATGGCAAAGGGAATGCATTTTTTTTAATCGGATCGTACTGGGATGAAAGTCAAGTACGTTTTTACTCATAGTAATAGAAAGCATTTCTTTTGATAGTAGAACGGTGGTGGTCTTATGTGCTATATTAGTGATTTAATTGATGCTGTATTTTGTTTAAAAGAGTGTAGTTTTCGTAGTTGTTTTTAGGTAAATAATGAGTTTGAATTGCTAGATAAAAATTTGAATTAAAATAACTTTGAATATATTTAGAATTGAGAAGTGTGCAATGGAGATGGATACGGAAAGTATTAGAGAATGTGTGATTAGGAAGAGTGATTTAATAAATCATCTTTTAACAAATAAGTTTAATCGCATGTTATATCAAGATAAACATTTTCTTAAAAGTTTACGCATTCCACGGCCGAAAATGGGAAATTTAGTCCAAAAAAAGCTGAACATTGGAGAAAATTAGCCGCGCACTCAATAAGAATCAAATTTAGAAAGAACATGCCCACTCGGCTTTGAGATATATATTACTCGGTAAGGTATTTGATAAATATTATAATTTTTCTATCAATGCAGGAAATGGCATTTAGAGACAATGATGAGATAGCAGAATCCAACAACTAGGGAAATGTTAAAGAATTAGCTAAATTCGCTTCAAACTTAGATTCTGATTTTAATAGATTTATAGACACAACGGTTTTTACAGGATTAGCAAAGACGATTTCAATGAATTGATTGACGCAATAATTAAAATAGTAAGTAATATAATAAGCAGTCAAACTAACAGTGCAAATTGCTTTTATTGGGAAATAGATGAAACTACTGATATTAGTTGTTTTTGACTGTAAAGTCCTGAAATGTATTCGACGCGAAACGAAACGAAGTGTCAAATCCAATACAAAATCAGCCTGGCGCGGAATTTCGTTTCGTTTGGTTTTGCTCGTCAGTAATGTGTTCGAAGACGTATAACTGTCTTCGAAGACAACACAGTGACTCGCTCTGAGATGGCACTGCACTATGTATAAGTTAAATTTCGCGGCCATTTAATGACCCAGGTACCTTAAATTGATGCGAAAATTGTGACAGCTCATAATTTTATTTGAGTTTGCGGATATTTTATTGAAAAATGGATGAAAATGGATGAATGAACAGCGCACTCTTGCAACAGTAGTTTCTGTTTTGCCGATGATATCATTTTTGATGCCGGTTAGTTAAATTTATATGCACCGAATTCAACTGTAATGCACTTGTTAAATGTCATCAGTGGCAATGTATACTGCCCCCGGTGTCGGGGTGCGTAACTTTATTTCGCTCTATTCCGCACAGACGTTTTCGCTGTATTTCGTTCGTCGAATACATTACTAGGCTTAAGGACGAAATAACCGAACGGGTATTCCTTTTCTTGAATATCAGTAATGGTCGCCGTGCAAATTACATTTTTAATATTTGGATTGAACAATTGGGGCAATTCAATATTGAAGAAAAAAATTGATTGGTCAGACTTTAGACGAAGCTCTGATTATGGCTGGTGAAATAAGCGAATTGCAGTCCAAAATTAAATCAATTGCTCATCAAGAATTGTTTATATATTGTTATGCACGCAAGATGAATTAAGTGCTTCAAAATTAATGATTTGTGCACGTATTATTTATTTTAATTTTTTTATAAAAGGTAAATTTCTAATCGATATACTTAAGTAATAGTTATGAGTAACAATGCCCTATTTTGTACAATTCCTTCTATCTCTTCAACCATCCCTTTGATCATAGTTCGTACATGGTATGGTTTTTCTACAGCTCTTTATTGTTTTCATTTATATCAATCATACCAATACCCACTTGTCCATTCCTTTCCTTTCCTAGCGAGAGTGCTGTAGACCTCCTCGTGGGTCTTGCTGGACGATTTAATTTATTTTTTTTAAGATAAGATACTTATTGTTCGTACAGAAATTTCTTAGCACCAAGCACCAAAAAATTATTTTGACAAATTAGAACTTTCTTTTTGGCAAATATTTACGTCACGAGCCGTCACTGATCATCATATCTGTCACTCTTTGCCTATGGCACAGATTTGAATAAATTTTCGAGTACCCCTATATCTCTATAGAAATAAAGAATACAGACAAAACTTCGGGTGAAAGAACATTCATTTTAGCTATAATAATGAATAAGTGGCGTCTAAGAGTTTCAAAGTAGTTTGTTCGAAAGTAAACACGAAACTGTCCCTAGATGACGGAATCATCAGATCAAAAAGGAAATTTGGAGGGCGTGTTGATATTTACGTGAAGCAGTTCTGACAGACTTTTGATTGCAGTGCCAAAAGAATATGCTTAATTTTAACTTGAATACTAAATATAATCCTAAAACTCAGTAATATTCAATAAATTACACAATTACAAAAAAAACTTAATAATCACCGGGTAGGAATGGTGAAAAGAAAATTTGAAGAAAAATTTGAAAAATGTGCTTTTAGCAAACGATTGGACCTGGTGTTCCATAGAGGAATATTTATCACCTGTTTATTTATTTATTTCAAACAAACAAGGCGTTCAAAAAAACACCTACAATTGATATTGAACAATTTAAATACATTTAAAATGTACATGATGAAATATACACAACAAAAATTTGAAAATTATAACCATTTTTGGTAGGGAATTAGATAGGTGCATTGACCTTAGTCAGAGCAGTTTTAAACCTAGGTCTGGAAATGGTTGGGGAACAGTATTTTGCGAAGCTATTGAATATTTTGCAGCATCTGTTGATTGGCTCATTATTGGCGTAAACTGTGTGGTGTCGGTGTTTTTACTGATCCGGTTCCAGTCCAGTTTCCAGTATCAAATATTATCTGCTTTGATAAGCGTTAGAGACGATATGTGTTGCCTATGCTAATTTACAGACAAGAAGGGACCCGTGATCAAAAATTAATAACCTTTATGACCAAATGATATCGTTGGATATAAGTCGAGGATGTTAGAATGTTCAAAGAGCAGTAGAGGATTTGTGCAGATTTTGAGTGTCTATTCTACCACTAGATACTTAAGGACACTCTAAGTAATAATATACCCTAAGCCAATTTAGTTTCGATGACTTCATCAAAAGTTACAGCGATAGAAAGGTGTTTGGGGCTGCCATCCAAAAAATTGTGGGGTTTACAGCGATTGGACCAAAAACAGTATTGAAATTAAAGATAAAACGGAAACTCCCCGATGATTTTCGTTAGATTGTCTATCACCATTTTCACATATGCGTGTGAAATCCAAAAGTTTTCAACAGAATGGAAAAACTCCAGACGAAAATGGTATATTAAAAAATATATGCAGGGGAGTTATTAGCTGTTATACACACTTATCCAAGAAATTCGGAGGAAGACAAAAAGGTTTAGGATATTTTTCTTTGTGATCGTGCTCCGAAATAGTGGGGCGGTGACTCCACCAGATAGAAAATCAAACATAACATAAATTGTGGTAGAAAATATATATTGACAGAAACTTCGCAGTGGGCATTTTATGTTATGATATTTTATTTCGAAGTCGAACTTCAGCTTGACAAGAAGCAATCACAAAAACGCATATCTCTCAGATTTAGGATAGAATTTAATAGCAAATAGAATTGTGTGAGAGATGAAAAGCGGAAATTTTATTATTGATAATGTTTCATTCATTTAAACGCTGAACATGTGCCAATTCGATCAGTTTCTCATGCCTAAGCTTAGTTGGCACCATTTTAAAAATCAATGTGTAATAAATTGCAACACATAAAAAAATATCATAATATTTGGTGTCTCCACAGGACATTTCGTAGACATAACATATGTTGTGACATAAAGTATATAAATTATATAATATAAATTATGTAAAAATTATATAAATGATATATGGTATATTACGTATTCATGTAAGCATGTAGTCTGCAAAAGTTGTTGGAGCTGAATTAGAAGGAAAAAGATGAATCTAGTGCATTAGAAGCATTCTGGAAACTATCTGCGAATATATCAGTTATCTCTTTCAGAGAAGAATAGATAACACTGTTAATTTACAAATTCAAAGATTTTTAGAGGTCATGGATTAAATTTTTGCTACTCATTGTGATTCCATGAAACAAGAAGCGTAAGTTTTCGTACCGATCGAAAAATTATCAGAATCGCTGGAGGCTAAGAGGTTATTTTCATGAATCTTTGTAAGAATATGACTGGATATTAAATTGAGTCTACTACTTTATTTAAGGGGTAACACCTATGTGGAACGCTGTTTTCCAGGGTGATTTTTTGCATTTTTTTCCAAGGAAACTTTATATTTGATTGAAAAAATAATTACATGGCTTTATTATACATGTTTTGAAGTATACAAATTAATTTTTACAACGTCCTAAAATACAAAATGGCGGCTGTACCAGGCTACGAGCATCAGACGATTTTTCAAAGATGCCTCAACGGCCCGCAACTTTTCGTCGTCGCAAATGGTCTGAAACACAAAAATCAAAATTTTTCTTAAAGTTTGAACTAAAAGCAAGGGAATTACGTACGGGTTTTCAAAAATATTGAATTTTGAAAGATTGGCGTACGGTTTTCCAAAAAAAAAATTTTTTGGTAAAAAAAAATCGTACAAAATCAGCCGTAAAAATGAAAATTTTCAATTTATCAACAAAATCGTACGTACTTCCCTAGAAAATGATGTTGTGAAGCTTGCACCGAAATTTCAAATTGATCGGATACAAATTGGCTGAATAATCGTGCGGGCCGTATCAAAAAATGTGATTTCGAGAAAAACGCATTTAAAGTTTGAAAACGAAGGGCGGCTCTTTCACGTTTCTCGTTTTCGCTTTGTGGATTTATTGCCTTTTTTGTGGCAAATGTTGGTCTACTACCTGTCATACTGAATGGTAATTTACTAATGAGAAAAGTCGCTAACGGATACCTGTGGTAGGTATAAGGACTTTGGAGCAGAGCGTGCCGTACGCGCGCCGCATAGGCCCCGACCGCACGTTGGGGCGTCCAACGTTCATGCTCATAACTCGGAAAAAAAAATTTTATTTTTGAAAATAACTTAAGACGTTATTCTAGACATGTTTCCCTGCCATTTTAGCAAAAACAAACAAATAGATTTTTTTGAAATTTCTACATAGGTGTTACCCCTTAAAGACTATGAACGAAATCATTAAAACCATCTACTGTGATCCTCATAAAAGTCAATTATGCTTTCAACTTACTAAAATGTAGTAGTTTTTTAATATTTTATCTCTAATTCGCGAGTGAAATTCAATGAATAAAATAACTACCCTATGTACTGTTATTACCAATTAATTCACAATTGCACTAATTATTTACGTAAACAAATTTTTATTTAACTTACCAAATCCCTCCCTGAGCTAATATAACTCTCCAATGGGCTACATGGTCTCAGTCTATGCCCTGTCATTTCCGCGATAGCCGAATGATCGCACAGTTTTGGTGTTTCATAGTCAAAAATTTCAAGCATCAAGCGCCTTTTATGCTTTCCTACAAGGCCCGTTGTACCACTGTTGACCCTTATACTGGATGAACTCCCATCACTGGGCTGCAAAATACTTGAATCTCTCGATTCTGTCTCGAATTTGCTTCCAGCAATGTAATTAAAACTTTCTCGGACACTTGAGATACCATTACCAAATTTATGGCTCAAGTAGCCACCGTATTTGTTCTCTTGATTGTAAATACTTGGTTGTGTCGGCCCATAGATATAAGTGTCAACCGGGTTCCAGGCATTGTCGATATTTACTTCAATTGATTTTCCATATTTTGGGTTACGTGCACTATAGTAGTAGTTTCCAAAGCTGCCCGTGTTGTTAATGGCGTTGCTATTGCTGCTTCCAACTGTATTAGCATCACGGTTTGCTGAAACTAGTATAGACGGCGTGGTAGGAAGCTTACTGGGTAAGAAAGTACCGTAGCTATCCCATATACGAAGGCGTATTATCCAAGGTGGAAGATCTGTCTGAAAATTAAAAATGTCATCTAATTAGGCAAACACTGGCAAAATTTATTTGGGAAAATGATTGTTATTAAATTCGTGTAAAGATCACGACGAGGAGGCGAAAATCTGCGATTTATAAGTTTTTTCAACCAAACTAAATGAAGTAATTATGGTAGTTCAATGAGGAATAATATTAATGTGGTCAGTCTTTAAGAGCATATGATAGAATACGTACAGATTCATACTAATATAGGATCGATTGGAGCCATGTAGGCAACATATACTAATTAATTGTGTGATTTTATCAAACAGTAAACTCAAATAAGCAGGAACCGCTTGAAGGAGTGATTTTAGAAGAAAAGTATAGAAATTATGAGCCCCAAATTCAACTAAAAAATATCAATGTACGATAGTTTATTTAATTTTTCTAAAACTTTTAATAGGTAAGTGCTATTTCTAACCTATATTCTATACAAATAACACTTTCTGAACAAGAAATTTCAAATAACCACATCGTATTCGACCAGGAAAATTCGTGAAAATTGCTACATTCATCACTCTATATTTATAATAAAATTGTTTCTCTTCCATCAATTTTTGCTAATCAAATAAAGCTCCGACAATATTTTGAAACATTATGGGGACACATGAGATAATATTTCGATGTAGATCTTTCAAAAGAAGCACAAACGAGCCTCTCAATTCCATTCGGTTTCAGCGTGCTTAATTTTATTTAAAAACCACTCACAGCTTGATTATACTTGCGATATTATAGGTCTGTTCCCGTACTACAATTAATTGCGATTAATTGCAATGAAGCCGTTTTTTATACTCCGTTTTAGTACGCTTCATTGCAATTAATTGCAATTAATCGTAGTACGGGAACAGACCTTATTTCAACAAAATCATCCCTTCCCATTCATTAAACTTCAAACCCACATTGGGCGCAAACATTTAAAAGCTTTTAATAAGCCTAAACGATAAGAATTCAAGAAGTTTTCATTATAGAAACCATAATAGTTGGTTTGCAAACGATTTTTTTTCCAACTATGATTCGTTTAGCCTTTTCAAGGAAAAAGATTTAACTTTGATCATTTTCAATAGCAAGAACAAATCAACTACTTTACCTTCCAGGAAATAAACTCATGTTGCCACATCTTTTTACATGTTTTCAAAAGCAGTTATGAAAGGTCAAATCAAAAGCAATTATGGAAGATGCTTTTGGCACAAGCATGTAAGAAATCGGTTTGTGCTTGTGCTAAATAAAACTTTGACAATTCAGCTCTACATTCACACTAGTTGTCATAGCAACCCATCAACATAATAACAGCTTCCTCCCGAAAATAACTACTATGTTCCGAAAAAAGTTAAAAAGATTTTAATTTGCTTAAAAACATATGATTCAAACATGTCTTCATCCATTTTCGCTTTGGGTTCCAGGAAAACAATGCTATTGGTGCAGGTATGTTCGTTGCAATTTTGTTTCCGTATTTCAACTGACAAGTAACCAAAATCAGGTACAAAAAGCATCTGTCACACAAAAGCATCTCAGTGCGATGTAAGCACGCTTTTACGCTTTCAAAAGCAGAAAGCATAATCAGATGACTATGAATGCGACGTAAACAGTTTATTAGACGATACTAGGTCTGTTCCCGTACTACGATTAATTGCAATTAATTGCAATGAAGCGTACTAAAACGGAGTACAAAAAACGGCTTCATTGCAATTAACCGCAATTATTTGTAGTACGGGAACAGACCTACTATGTACATATCTATGTATATATCTCGTGATTGCGTTTATCCGATTGACCTGAAATTTTCAGGATACATTGTGTATACGTGGAATAGGTCCAAGCATTTTACCTGCATAATTCTATCAAAAAGTTACTACCCTGTGGATACATAAACACCTACACTTATCTCACTTACATTCCACAACTCACCACACTACTTGACATCATACACACCACATCAAAATTCACACATCAAGTAGGCTAAGTTTAAAAATGATTAAGAAAATAATAATAAAAAGATGTCAATGAAGTTTAGGGAGAAATGTTGTTGTTCTTGCTTGTTGAGAATTGTTACTGAGAAAAATATTTAATATTGAGTTATTAATTATAACAATTTAAACTGATTAATGTTTCATAAATAAAAAGTTTATATGATTTAAACTGATTAATGTTCCACAAATAAATGAAGTCTTTTAATCATTTATTATAGGCAATATAACTAAAATTGGTGACCCCGTATTGAACACCGACGGCAGTGCTCCTCATTAGCGTTTTCGCCACATCGAACGCTCACACGAGACCCGACAACCGTCGTCTCGGCAGCCATTCCGGAGCGCTACAGGAATATACATCATCATCAACATCAACATCAACAGCAGACGCAAGCAAACCCAAAACAGATTCTGTTATCGGTTCAACAACACCAGTATCGCGACGAGCAGACAACCCGATAACCAAAAGACGCACAGCACCGCCGCACCAACAATCAACAACAACAAATCTGGATGGTAAAGAAAAAAGCTATCATTTCAAAAAGAAATCGAAACCGCAGTAGCAACAGCGACAAATTGGACGATTTTTCTTATAATAAAGGTAATTCAAATCTTTCTTGCTCTCGCCGTTACCTTTGACAAGCGATTTGGCACTCCCGCTTGGCTTGAAGTACTTTTCCAATCCATTGGGCGGAGGCTTTTCACAAGACATTCTCAAAGCATCCAGTAAGGTTAGGTTAGGTTAGTGAAGAGGGCTGCCGGGAAACGCGGCTTGCATTAGGCCACCAGTTTGGGCCCATTTGCCACCCTCCGCTGGCTTTTTAGAGCTGCCAAGTGACCGCTTCGCCAAACTGGATCAGCTGACTCAGCGTGACGGTACCAGCCACCTCTGCCAACCCTTGAAAGTGGTATGCACCAAAAATTTTGAGGCGTTTATTATTGAGGGCCGGACAATCGCAGAGAGTATGCTCGATGGTGTCCTCTTCCATCTCGCACCTCTTGCATAAACTGCTGGATGTCAGTCCCATTTTCTTCGCATGAGATGCGGTAAGGCAGTGCCCTGTGAGCAAGCCGACCGTGGTTCTCAAGCAATTCCTGCTGAGCTTGAGCAGTTTCCTGCTTTTGCTTGGATCAGGTGATGGCCATAATGTCCTGGCCACCCTGCAGTCCAGCCTGTTTTCCCATTCGGACTTTAGTTTGGCCCATATGGCGGCATCAAGTTTGTTTGTGGCGTCCGCGATTGACCGAGGTACAGTGATGCAGGGGCAGTTGCTAGCTCCTGAACCTTTCCTCGCCAATTCATCAGCTTTTTCGTTGCCTATGACCCCACTATGCCCTGGCACCCACATAATCCGGATAGGAATATGCCTTGCCTTTTCATTGAGAGCCACTCTGCAAGCGTTAACAGTTTTTGAAGAACATCTGTAAGACGCAAGAGCGAGAATGGCTGCTTTACTGTCGACGCAAATGGTCATTGGTCTGGTTGATATTCCGCTAATGGACTCAACTGCCATGCGTATAGCATGTAATTCAGACTGAAAGACGGTAGCATGGTCCGACAGTCTACACCACAGGTTAAGGCTCAAATCCGTAGAAAACACGCCCGAGCCAACTCCTGTGTCCGTCTTTGACCCGTCCGTGTAAATCCAGGCGCCCCTATCGGTGGTAGCTTCCTTTTTCTTCCAGTCTGTTCTTGTGGGTATCTTGACCTGGAAATTCCTGCCAAGATGTATTATTTTGCTCATGTGGTCCGTGTCTTCTGCAACGAGTCCAAATCTTTTGCGGCATTCTATAAGAATACCGCTGTGGCCCCACTGATCTGAATCGTTCCACATGCCAGAACTTTTAGCGCGTATCGCCGCTAAGCTTGCGCTTCTAAAGATGAATCGATCTAGGGGCATGAGTCCCAAAATCATTTCCAACCCAGCCGTTGGGGCGGTTCTTAAAGCGCCCGTAATACATATGCAAACTAATCTTTGCAGTGTTGTTAGCTCCTTGATATTAGTTTTTCTCTCCGCTGCTTTCCACCACACGACCGCTCCATACACCAAAATCGGCCTGACTACACATGTGAATATGTAATAGGCCGCCCTAGGTTTAAGACCCCAGGTATTGGAGTAGGCGGACCGGCAAGCGAAAAGTGCTGCGCGGGCCTTACCAATTCTGTGCTTCACGTTAGCCCCCCAGTTCAGTTTCCTGTCTAGTATAAGGCCCAAATATTTAACACTATCAGCAAGCTCCAATGTTATTCCGTTGAGGTTAGGCGTGGCAATAGCCGGTACCCTGTGTTTCTTTGTGAAGAGCATAAGTTCGGTTTTTGTCGGGTTTGCCCTAAGACCGACTTTTCTGGCCCAGATTTGAATATGGTCCAGCGCCGATTGCATAAGGTCCGACAAAGTTTGTGGGAACGCACCCCTCACAAGTACCACAATATCATCGGCATACGCCACTACCTCAAAGCCACTGGCCCTTAACTTCTCCAGTATTTCGTTGACTGTCAGGATCCAGAAAAGGGGAGATATAATCCCTCCTTGTGGTGTTCCGGTACCGACTGTTCTTTCCGCTTTGGCCTCCAAAAAGGTAGCCTCAATCCGCCTGCTCTTGAGCAAGTCAGATGCCCAGGTCGCCAGGGTTTTATCCACCCCATATCGAGCCAAGGCATCAATGATACTCGCGACAGTGACATTATTGAAGGCCCCCTCAATGTCTAAGAAGGCTGCCAACGTGAATTCCTTCTGCCGTAAGGATTTTTCTATTGTACGGACAACTTTGTGTAATGCCGTATCTACTGATCTGCCCGCTAGATACGCGTGTTGATCAACACAGATTCTCGCGACATCAATCGAGCTTTTGATGTGCAGATCAACAAGCCTCTCTAGTGTTTTGAGCAGAAACGATGTTAAGCTGATTGGTCTAAAGTCCTTCACGTAATGATGATTCAACCTACCAGGTTTCGGAATGAAGACCACTCTAGCTTTTGTCCATTGCTCGGGTACTACCCCGAGGCGGAGGCATGCGGTAAAAATACGCTGCAGAATGGGAATGATGACCTTATCTGCTTTTTGAAGCATGATAGGTGATATCTCATCAATCCCTGTAGCTTTGTAAGGTCGGAATGTGCCAATAGCCCATTCAATCTTGACCTCGTCCACTACTTCCTTGATCAGCCGCTCAGACGCCCGGTGGGTTCCACGAAGTACGTCACTACGCGGTGTCACGCAGGCTGATTCTGGAAAGTGAGTTTCCAGTAGCAAGTCCAGGCACTCTTTCGGGTCCTCCACCCAATCCCCGTTTTCCCTTCGCAAAGGCGTAGGTACGCCGGGGGTTACGCTTAGAACCTTCCTGATTCTGGCAGCCTCTGTACCTCCTTCAATGTTCTCACAGAATTCCCTCCATGAGTCGCGCTTGGCTTGTCTAATCTTCTTTTTGAAAAGCGACAGCTCTTGTTTGTAACGATCCCAGTCAGCCACGTTTCCGGAACGCCTTGCGGTGTTAAACGCCCTTCGTGTGCGACCTCTAGCCTCTGTGAGTTCGCCATTCCACCACAAGGTAGCGTTCTTCCTTACGGGCTTTTCCGGACACACGTCTTTGAAATCTGACACTAAGATTCCCGTTAATCGGTTCACCTGCTCGTTCAGCCGTCCTGGACTCGTCAGTTCCAGATCGTCTAGTGCTCTGAGGTGTCTATTTGTTTTCCTTGAGTAAACTTCCCATTGTGCTGTTCTCGGGTTCCGTACTTTTTTAGGTGAAATAACAGAACAACCGATATTCCAGCATAGCCACTGGTGGTCCGAGAGCGATGGCAGGTTATAAACCTGCCAGCTGTGGACACTTTTCATTATGCTTGGAGTTGCCAGGGTAATATCAATTACCTCAGCCCTGTTCTTAGTTATAAATGTAGGTTTGTTACCCATGTTGAGGATGTTGAGGTTGGTTGACGTTAGAAATTCTAGCAAACTCCTACCTCTCTCGTTTATGTTGGTGCTACCCCATATTTCGTGGTGAGCATTTGCGTCACAGCCGATAACAGCATCCGTTGTCATAGCCGCTACTGCCAATCTTCTCAGTCCGGGCGTGATGGGATCCATGTCGTATGGTAGATAGACCGCCGACAACAGGCACCGTTTCGTGCCGCTACCAGCGATCCCCCACTCCACACACACTGTGGTTGTATCCCCATCACAAAGCTGCGGAATCAAGATTGCTTTCACCTCTTTTTTGGCGACAATACAAGTCCTTGTCTTGTCCCTTCCTTTTAGCTGGAACACACTGAGGCTGGTGCCGAATCCACAAGCCCCATTCTTGTACAGAAGCGGCTCCTGTATCAGTGCGATGTCAGCGTGCCCCCGACTGAGATGCCGAAGCAGATTGGCCGTCGCCCCTCTACTGTGGTGCAGATTTGCTTGGACCACTCGCACTTCGGCTACCCTCAGTCACCTTCTCCGCTCCAACTTTCAAGGTGATCCTCTTCAGACCGAAGTGAATCAACCCGTTGTTGGCCCGTACTTGATCCGCGGACTCCCGATCGATACCCAGCACAAGCACTAACTTAGCCGCACCAGTTAAGTCAGGCTCCGCAGATTGGTTAGTTAGTTTAACAGCCTGGAATAATCTCCAGCCTGAAACTTTCAGATCGGGGTTCTGTCTTTTTAACAGAGACAGAGCCTCCGAAGCGTTCGAGTGGGGCACCGCCACCTTCGCTGTAATTAGCTTGGGCACGGATGTCTCCTCCACTACGTCCAAACCTGGATGGTCTGCAGAAATCTTCAGGACGGTAGACCGAAGCCATTCCGTCGAGAAGACGTCACTACAGGTCACCGCAATGTGGCCGCGAACAATGTTACAGCCTTCAAAGCGAGGTGACCCTTCTTCCGTTGACATGGCAAACCTGAGGAGTTCCTCGGTGATCCGTTTAAGAATCACCTTGGCCACGTCATCTTCAAGTCTCCATTCCAGGGGTTCCTGCTTGTCAACGACGGCCAGCTTAAGGTGACTGGCCGCTACGTCCCTAAAGGAACGAACTGCCGTCTCCTGTCGTGGCCTCTTCGTCGATTTACCTCTCGGCGAGGTTAACTCCTCTGAGCGTTGGCGTTTACTTGCAGCCGCTGCAGCAGGTTTCACTTGGGCAACCTCGGGTTTCCCTTTGGATTCCAGCGTCACCGTGCTACTGGCCGCTCGTTTTGCCTCTCTCCTTCTGAAGCGTTGGGCATTCCGCTTCCTCCCTTTGGTGGGATCAGCTGCCGCCACCTTCACAGTAGACTGCAGATCTTTGGAGGCACCACCTCCAGTCTTGGTCACAGCTCTGCTGAGTGGCTTAGCCGCCGCTTCCTTCCCGGTGACCTGCAAGCCTTTCAGCTTGCCGCCTCCGTTCTTGGTCACAGCTCTGCCAGAAGCCGACTCAACCGCCGCTTCCGTTGTACTGGCCAGTGAATCTCCAGACCCGCCGCCAGACTGCTGAGTAGCTGCTCTGCTGACGGGTACCGCTACGTCCATCGGACTCACAGTAGATCCCGCGGCGGGTTCCCCATCTAGCTTCAGGGCCCGCAATCTTTCGATCGTCTGACCCTGAGCCGTTTCGCTTCCCGACGTTGGTGATCGTGTCACCTTTGAACTCCTTTTGAAGGGGTCCTTTTCTGGTGACTTCCCTCCAGTAGTACTGGCGGGAAGTTTGAGTTTTTTCAGGTCTTTATTTTGATCCATAGATTATATTTTTTATAATTTCAGGTTCGGGTTTCACGTTCTCGGACCACAGCCGAGGCAATCGCCAGCAATTTTGCCTCCCGCTACACCCCGCCCCCATAGGAACAACGTATTGCTCCGACCGTCCTTCCCCCTCTTCGGATCGCGAGGCAGACTCCCCCACGACCATCCGAGGGTTCTGTAGGCTTTCACAGTACGCTGAACCTGCGAACCTTGCTGCCGAGGCAACCAAGGTGTCTCCCCTAGTCTAACAGTTCGCTACTCTGTAGACCGCGGTTCGCCAGGTTCCAGAACCGGGCAAAGTGAAGTGTTGGATCCAGAACCCCGCAGGTGAACCTTCACCTCAGTCACCAGCCCAGACCTGTCCCCAGGCCTCCGTGTCACCCCTGCGGAGAGAAACAAGGGCGCCCCTCTGCCGGTTACGGGCGAGGCCTCCGTTTACACAGCCCATACAGCTGGCTGCTGTACGGGCGTGCGGCAGAACCAAAAATTTTTTACGGGAGAGGGATCTCTCACCAACCTTACTTAGAAGGGACTAGCCTGATCCAATTAGCCAATCCTCCCTTCCGGGGGAATTGTTACCAGCGGCCACCGCGAGGAGGTTATGGATCACACTTTCACCAGACCGAACAGTTGCGGCACGTGTATATTTGCGTATACTACATGTTTTTCCCCCTATTCGGCTGGCAACCGACCGCCAAGCATCCAGTAAACTTTTGAGTGTTCGATTGCAAACTGCTGCACTGCTGTATAGCTGTAGATTTTAAAGCAGCTGTCGGCGGATCGCCGAATTTCCAACTAAAGTGTTCCGCAAGCATCGCTTCACCAGCCAGACTGAGGCAATAAATCGATGTACTATTTCGTCGTTTTAAAAATTGGAACCCAGGTCTTCACACAAAATTTAATCGCCGTCAAATTTTTTGCATTGTTGTTGCGATAATACTCGAAGAAATTATTTCAATTATTGAAATATTCTCAATATAGAGCGTGTGTTGCTGCGTTACTATTGTCTTTTAAATATTTTTACCGAATTTTCTGTGTAATATTATTATAATCATAATTACGAACTACACTTTTGGATTTGCATATATTGTTATAATTGTAATTACACAATATTCTTATTTATAATTACACATTTCACTTCTCTATATATGCAATATTTACAAAAGTTTCAGCCACCCTATTCTTCTGCCACGTTCCGTTTCCGTTCCGTCGCGTATCTCGTAGACAATGTCGTTAGACAATGAGGATGCGGTTCCCTCAGGCGCGTCATTCGGTGCTGAAATTTTCGCGACATCCGTCAAACCACCCGTTTTTTGGCAAGAAGAGCCAGCTTTGTGGTTCTCCCAACTGGAGAGCCAGTTCGCAAAAGCTGGTATTAAGAGCTCGGAGACCAAATACCACTACGTGATCTCCTCGCTGGGTTCGGCGGAGCTGAAGGTGGTCAGGGACGTGGTTGTGAGCCCGGATCCTGATTCGCCTTACGAGGTCCTCAAGAGGGCGCTTGTATCGCGGCTTTCAGCCAGCGATTCTGTGAATCTCAAGCACCTCTTGGGGAACCTCTCGTTAGGTGACAGACAGCCTTCCCAGCTGCTTCGGGATATGAAGCAGTTGGGAGGTGCTAAGGTCGGAGACGACCTGTTGAGGACCCTCTGGCTGCAGCGGCTTCCGGAACAGACGCAAGCCATTTTAGCCTGCTCTCCGGAAGCCAGCCTCAACAAGTTGGCGGAAACAGCCGACAAAATTGCTGAGGTATTCGTTCACCCACAAATAAATTCAGTCGCTGTTTCCCACCCGCAGTCAGAGGTGGCCCAATTAACGAAACAGGTCGCTGCGCTGACGAAACTCGTACATCAACAACTAAGATCGCGTTCGAGGTCCCAAGGAAGATCTCGCTCGCAGCCGCGTCGCCGAAGCCAGTCACGAGGGACTGGTGTTTGTTGGTACCACAACAAATATGGCCCAAACGCTATTAAATGCGTCTCTCCATGCGCCTTCAAGGCTGGTTCATCAGAACCAAAAAACTAAGTCGCTGTTCTCTTCAGACGGTAAGAAAACGCGACTTGTCACCTAGCCGTCGTCTAATTCTTCATGACAACTTGTCTAAACGACACTACTTGATTGACACAGGCGCAGATATTTCGGTGCTTCCAGCACCTACTACTGGAAAACTTCCACCTTCTGGTATGCGACTTGCCGCGGCAAACCAGTCGACCATCAATACCTATGGACGAAAGGTAATCAAACTAGACCTGGGACTCCGTCGTGAGTTTTCATGGGATTTTATCATTGCCGATGTCTCTAGACCCATTTTAGGCGCAGACTTTCTCTGCCACTATGGGCTAGTCGTCGACTTGGCAAATGCTATCCTTGTGGATCCTCTTACTTCGCTTTCATCGAAAGGCACATTCACATCATACAAGTGTCCAAAACTAAGTGTTTTGATTGAGAAAACCTCTGATCCACGGATGCATGCCCTTCTCACCAAATACCATGCCATCACGGTCAACACAGGGTTCTCACAACCCTGTAAACATAAGGTGACACACCACATTTTGACCACAGGCCCTCCGATAGTATCGAGACCACGTCGACTTGCACCAGATAAGCTCGCGGCGGCTAAGAAGGAATTCGATTTCCTGCTACAGCAGGGAATTTGCCGCCCCTCAAACAGCAGCTGGTCTTCTCCGCTACACATGGTACGCAAGAGTAATGAAGAATGGCGTCCTTGCGGCGATTACAGACGCCTTAACGCCATAACCGTCCCGGATAGATATCCGATCCCCATTATTCAAGACTTCTGTCATGAATTACATGGCAAAAATATCTTTTCCACCATAGACCCGACTAAGGCCTACCATCAAATCCCAGTCGAGCCGAACGATATTCCAAAGACCGCCATCTGCACACCTTTCGGACTCTTTGAGTTCACCCGAATGACTTTCGGACTTTGCAACGCGGCACAATCGTTCCAACGCTTCATACATGAAGTCCTACACGGATTAAAATTCTGTTTTATCTACCTCGACGACATTTTGGTAGCTTCGACTTCCGAAGAAGAGCATCTTGTTCACTTAGAACAAATTTTCAAAAGATTAGCGGACCATGGTCTTATTATCAACATGGAGAAATGCCATTTCCTTCGACCTTCAATCAAATTCTTAGGTCATGAGGTTTCGCCGAAAGGCATTAAGCCCTCCCCAGATCGGGTTGAGGCTATATCAACAGCTAAACTCCCCAAGACGGTTAAAGACCTAAGAAGATTTTTGGGGATGGTCAACTTTTATCGTCGCTTTCTTCCTCACACAGCTGAGATGCAGCAACCACTCAACGCCTATCTTTGTGGCTCTAAGAAAGATGGTGCTAAGACAATCGACTGGTCAATGGAAGCTAGCAAAGCTTTTGACCAAGTCAAGACTGGTTAAACAGAAGCCACTCTATTGTCCTTTCCGGACTCAAACGCCGAGCTTGGTCTATTCGTAGACGCTTCGGATTCTGCCATCGGGGCTGCTCTGCAGCAAAAATGTCAAGGCTCTTGGCAACCCCTTGGTTTTTACTCGGCCAAATTAAGCGACGCACAAAGAAAGTATAGTGCATACGACCGCGAACTCTTAGCGGCTTATCAGGGCATTCGTTATTTCCGATACTTTTTGGAAGCCCAAAGGTTCACTCTATACACTGACCACAAACCACTGACTTTTGCTTTTAAACAAAAGCCAGAAAAGGCCACACCTCGTCAACTTAGACATCTAAGTTATATAAGTGAGTTCACTTCTGACATTCGGCATGTCTCTGGTTGCAACAACGTTGTTGCTGACGCACTCTCTCGTCTAGAAGAAATCATTCTTCCCAGTACTCTCGACTTTGCCGCAATTGCCTCGTCCCAAGCATCGGATGCAGAGTTTCAGAAGATTCTCAAGGACTCTAAATTTCTTTTAAAAAAACAACCAATATTTGGCACCAACGTCGACATTTTTTGTGAAGTGTCTGGCCCAACCATACGACCTTATATTTCTCACACGTTCAGGAAACAGGTGTTCAACTCAGAACATAATATTGCTCACCCTGGTATTCGTGCTACAAGAAAGCACATTGCAACTAAATTCTTCTGGCCTTCGATGAACAAGGACATTGCCACTTGGGCCCGAGAATGTCTATCTTGTCAAAAATGCAAGATAACCAGACATGTGAGCAAACCTGTATCGACCTTTCCTACGGTCTCCGAACGTTCTAAGGTCATTCACATCGACATAGTTGGTTCCCTAACACACTCGCAGGGATACACTTACTGTCTCACCATAATCGACCGTTTCACACGTTGGCCTGAAGCAATTCCTTTAGCCAGCATTACTGCCAATGACTGTGCTACTGCTTTACTAAGCACCTGGATTGCTAGATTTGGAGTTCCCCAATACATTGTCACCGACCAGGGCAGACAATTCGAGTCAGCGCTCCATGCTGAGCTTGGTCGACTCTTGGGCTTCGAACGCAATCGTACCACAGCGTACCACCCTCAGGCCAACGGTTTCTTAGAAAGATGGCATCGTACTCTTAAATCGGCTATCATGGCTCACAACGATGTTTCTTGGACTAGAACACTTCCCCTAATTCTTCTTGGATTACGATCTCTAATCCGAGAAGAATTCACAGCATCACCGGCACAACTCCTGTACGGAGAAAACCTGCGTCTTCCTAGTGATTTTCTTCAAGAAAATCCTAGGAAGATTAGCCAAACAGACTTTGCCTCCGAACTAACGGCTACAATGGCAAAACTTCGACCGGTTGATGCTCAACATCACACAACACCGAAGATATTTATCTTCAAGCAACTCGACTCTTGCTCACACGTCTTCGTCAGAGTCGATTCTGTTCGTCCACCACTCATTCCACCGTACGACGGTCCTTTCAAAGTCCTAGCCAGACATATTAACTATTACACTCTGGAAATCAGAAACAAATCCGTCAATGTTTCCATTAACAGGCTCAAGCCTTGTTACTCGTCATCCTCTACGGAACCTGTTGACAATTCTTCCAGTAACCAGCAAGCATCAGCAACCTCGACTGCACCATTACTGCCTCCAGTTCCCGAAAAGAGACCAGCGAGGAAAGTTACATTCGCTCCGTACGTCTCTCTAGCTGGGCGAACCACAAAGGTGCCACTCTCCTACGCCGCGCGATAACGCGTAAAACGCTGGCAGGGGAGTATTGTGGATACATAAACACCTACACTTATCTCACTTACATTCCACAACTCACCACACTACTTGACATCATACACACCACATCAAAATTCACACATCAAGTAGGCTAAGTTTAAAAATGATTAAGAAAATAATAATAAAAAGATGTCAATGAAGTTTAGGGAGAAATGTTGTTGTTCTTGCTTGTTGAGAATTGTTACTGAGAAAAATATTTAATATTGAGTTATTAATTATAACAATTTAAACTGATTAATGTTTCATAAATAAATGAAGTCTTTTAATCATTTATTATAGGCAATATAACTAAAACCCAAAAAAACCCAACGTGTAAAATAAATGATAAACGTTTTTTAAGCAAGGATATGACACCGTTTCGAAATTTCCGGCAGGCGCTAGGAGCTACGAGCCTGAAAAATGATCAAGCAATGTTGTGAAATTTTGAAACGGGATAACTTCCAATGAATTAACAGGCTGCATTGATGTTGTTAATGAGTAAACTTGAGTGGTTTGTCATGAATGCGCTGGTAGCACTGAAGGACGGTAAGTAAAGGAAGAGGAAACCTACAAATCATAAGTTCTCTTGAAAATTGTTCACCTCCTACAAAAAAAAACAGTTCAGGAATCGTGCAGATTTCGAGTGCATATTCTACCGCATGTGCTCCAAACTGTTTCGATGGCCATGTACTGCTTTGATCTCAACAATGCAATTGAACTCATAGGGTGGAGAGATTTTCAGGGTTAAAATTTGCATGAATTTTAAAATTTTTGAAAGTCAAACACTTTCTACTTCTATTCATTATCGGTTGCTAATCTTACAAAACATTAAAAACAATATAAAAAAAACACTATATAAAAAAAATCAGTGCTTTACCGGGACTGCAACTAAAAGTCTACTACAACTGTTTCACTTCAAAATCAAGCTAACCTAACATATGTTACATAAAAAATTATTATTATTAAAAATTATTATATAATTTAAAAGTACACCATTTGAATAACAAACACAATATTTAAAAAATTATTACTAATGTTCGAAGAACATTAGTATTAAAATCGATTCGGCCGTAAATTCATATTTCCATATATATATATATATATATATATATATATATATATATATATATATATATATATATATATATACACCGTTTGGCAGAAGTTCTGTTACGTAAAAAAGAGGCCATAAAATCTGATCGGAAGATAATTTTTATTAAAACTAAAGTCAAAAATGCTGGAAAACAATGGAATTTTTAGATTTTGATCACTTTCGCTCGATATGACCACCTTTTGCTTTGACAATTTCCTTCAAACGGTCTTTGAACGCATCGCATGAGGCTCGAATGGTATCTTCTGGTATTTTGGCCCATTCTCGAACAATGGCTTTCTTGAATTCATCCATACTACTGTATTTTTTAGCGCCCACCTTGGTCTCCAAAATGGACCAGAGACAATAGTCTAGCGGGTTTGTGTCGGGAGATTTCGATGGCCATTCGATGTGCGAAATGAAGTTTGGAACATTGTTTTTTAGCCATTCTTGGTTCACACGTGCTTTATGAGCCGGTGCTGAGTCTTGTTGAAAAGTCCATGGCTCCGAACCGAATTTTTTTTGTGCCCACGGCTTCAAAGCAGCTTCTAGGACTCTTTCCCCGATAGTATGTGGCATTCACTTTGACACCAGGCTCGATGAACACGATTGGAGAGCGCCCATTTGCGGCCACGGCTGCCCACACCATAACTTGTGGTGGATGTTGGTTTCGGCCGACTGTGCGATGGTCCAAATTATCGCCTGACCTTTCTTTTAACCAAACACGATCATTTTGTTTGTTCAAATATTGTTCAAGTGGAAAGTTTTTCTCATCGGAGAACACAATGTTCGGAAAATCGCCACAAGCGAGTCGACGGAGCAACAATTTTGATCGATCCAGTCTAACTTTTTTTTGCTTAGCGGTGAGATCATGCACTTTTTGGCGCTTGTACGGCTTGAGTCCAAGGTCCTTTTTCAATACACGCGGCATGGATCGGGATGATATTTCCATATTTTTTGCCATTTCGTTCGCACTTCGACGTGGATTTCGACGAATTCGATCTTTGACGTTCTTGACGATTTTTGTTGTTGTTGCACTTTTCGGGCGGCCACTTCTGGGTTTGTCATTCATGCTACCTGTCTCATTGTATCGTTTTATGGTTCGGTACACAAGCTGTCTGTTGATTTTGAGGTGTTTCAGCTCTCGAACAATGTCCATTGTTGATTTTTTGCCCAAATGAAGAGCGATCACAGAATTGCGTTTCATTTCCATAGTGAATTTTTTTTTGTGTGTACAAATGTAAACAAACTGACTTGTGCCGTTAGTGCACAACTGTTTGAAGTTTCATCAGAAACAATCGGTTCGCAGATAGAACTGTCGGTATTGCAGATTTAGCGGCCAGTTTGAACGTAACAGAACTTCTGCCGAACGGTGTATATATATATATATATATATATATATATATATATATATATATATATATATATATATGTATGTATATATATATATATATATATATATATATATGTATGTATATATATATATATATATATATATATATATATATATATATATATATATATATATATATATATATATATATATATATATATATATATATATATATATCATCAAAAAATTTCAGTGAGATAATCTCGGGAACGCGCCATCCGATTGACCTGAAACTTTCAGGATACATTGGTGTATATGCAGAATAGGTCCAGGTCTCACTAAATGTCAATTATATTTAACTCTTTGGCGCCGGCGGCCATTTTAGTGATATTTTTAATATACCTATTATTCCGTACACAAATAATTTTTGGAAAAATAAAGTTTACAAAATAAATTTTGAACGTGTTTTACATGTGAATCAGATAATGTTTTGGAATTTTTTAACCCCAAGAGAACGGGAAAATTTGAAAATTTTTAAATTGCGATAACTTTTAACAAAGCTATTCAATCATTGCGAAATTTTTAGGACATATTGGTATTATTTAGTTGTAAATTTGTGTAACTTTTAATGAACGTGCGGACAACTCTGTAGCTAAAGCAAGCACTGAAAGTAAAAACCTCCAAATCATCGTCTCTCTTGAAAAAATGCCGCTTCTTCAAAAAAAGCCACTCATATGTAAATATTGCGCTTTGTTTACATAGACAATAAAAAAAATTTGATATGGTATAACGGGCACGCCTGGTAACCCTTGCAGAATTAACCTATATTTTTAGCATCAAAAACTTCTGTTCACGGAAACTCACGAACCAATAATCAGATACAATTGAAATTTACAGAATGCATTGGACTTAAGTAGGACCAGGTCTGATAGAAGCGATTTTGAATTGTGGGCAACTCTGTGCCAGTGGTGCCATCTTGAAAAATTACCAAGAAAAAAAACTGCTTTTTGCCGTATGAAATGTGAATAAGTTACCAGATTTTCATGAAATTGACACAGTAGCTGAACCTTACTCTAATCTCTATTTGGTGGAAATTTGGTTGAAAAATTTGATTGGTGCTGCCAGCTATGGTAATTTTTGTGTCTTTGGTTTTGAAAATTCACTCAGGAAAATAAAACTTATTGCCCTATAACTTCCAGTGCAGTCATGAAATCAATACGAATTTCATACAATTATTGGAACCTATTACAAACATTATTCAGGCCAAATTTGATTGAAAAGCCACGATAGGGTTGCCAGCTATTGTTGGTTTTGTGTTTAATTGCAATATCTTTATTAAGCGGTTTTATCGTAGAATATTCAAATGGTAATGATATTGTAGTGACAATAAACAGCAAATATTAAGATTTCGATTATTTGAAAAAACTCGCTGCAGGTAACCCTAAATTTCTTTATACTCCTATAACTTCGAATGTAATTAAACAACGTGAAGCAGATGTGATATGTTCTTGGCTTTTTTACTGGCGAAAGGTTGCCAGCACGAGTCGGTTGTGCTACTTTTGTATCAATAAATGCTTACAGTTAGTATTCATACCGGAAACATTTACAATGAAAATAAATAACCGATGTTTCAATTCCCAAAGTTGTGCAAATTTTTCGGATCGCAGCCCCAAACATCAACTTCAGTTACAGTGCTGCAGGCACTGAGCATTTTCTTCATTGATGTTATATGAGATGCTGCTTTCAAAGTTTTGTGAAATAAGCAACTGATAACCAATATAATTAGCCCGTGTTTTGCTCTCATAAACGTTGAAATTCATGCCAGTGGTACTATCTGAAACCTTCCACCATATGAGTTATAATGCATTCTTGAGACCAAAGTAAAACGTGGCGTTTGAAATAGTTTGGCCGTAATAAGCAGCTCATGTGGTGGAATATGCACTCAAAACCTGCACGATTTTTCTACTGTTCTTCGAACATTAGTGTTTCTAGCGGTTCAGGTGCGCTAGAGTTTTTTTATTTGTATTTTATATTTGAATTTGTACCTTGTTTGGTGAATAAATAAATTAAAAATAATGATAGTTTGTAATAGCAAGTTTGGTCACATCTAAGTAAACAACAATAAATAAAATGTTAATTTTTTTAAAAAAAATGTGTTTGGTAAGTTATTTGGGCCATTATTTTAATTTGAAGCAAAATAGCTACATGAGCTTCGATTCAAGTACATATATGATTTTTGACAGTGCTTTTTACTAACTTGTCTTTCTATCTAATCCAAGGTAAATGGTGCAATTTGAGGTCCCTGTCACAGTTAAACTTACCCTTCCAAGTGTATTGTTGTCATGAATAGCTTGCTGTAGTATTTGCAGATTGAAACTTGTAAATGAAAGCCAAATCAAGTCACCGGTGTGTCCATGAAAGTAATACGTGCACGTTGTGTTAGGTGGTAAAGTATGACGCGGACTTACTAAGCGACCCATTCTACCCCTTCGCGACAGCAGTACGTCTTCTGCAAATGACAACATGTTCGGTTTATTAAGTCATATTTTATTACTTGGTTTATTAAATCTTGAGAATAATTGCTTTACTCTAATGCGTACATGCCAAAAACTATATACTAAGAATAATGTGCAATCGTTATTCGCATTTGACGTGTATTTTTAATAAACATTCATTCCAATATATCCTTTTTCATTTATTAACGGATATAATGTAGCAGAAGCAATAATTGTAGGCGATCTAAACACGAAAAAGTGTAAGAAGACCAATTTATTTACGTACTCTCTTGAGGATGCAACATTTATTGATTAGGCAAGAGTTTTCTGAAGTAACCGTGCCTTGTCAAGAATTGACAAAGGTAAAAGTTTACTTCTCCAAGGTCAAGGCTCAATAAGACCAATTAGTTTAGCCATCAAGCGTCCTTTATCGCTTTCACTCCAACTTGTTGCCACAAGGTGGAGGTTTAGCGAACGCACACACTTCAGAACCTCAATTCTGTCCAGCTATGAGCGAAAGAGGACAAGCACATACTCCGTGGTAATAGGTCGAAAAAGGGCGAAAAAGGGAGAGTATATCCGTGGTATCACAACAGGCCTTTAATGCGCCTATGCATATATTTAATACGCCCATGTATGTCTTTCAATAAGACTCCGATTGACAAACACTTAACCTAACTTAACAAAATCTGAGGACGAATTTATTACTAACTTCTAATTGCATTCATAGAAACTGTGCAAATAATTTTTTTAGCATCCTTCCTGGATTATGTAAAATTTTCATGAATTTACGCTTGCCTACTTACCTGGGTTCGATGCATTTATGTGGAACTCACATAAGTTCCTTGATCCTTTCGCGAAATCACTTGAATCTGAATCAGCAAACAAGATATCGACATCAAGCTCGAACCCTCGATTTGGAACTCCAGACTGCAAAGGAGCGGAGAAGGGACTAGAATGAAAAGCTATCAGCATGTCTGGTCCGCTGCAAGAAAATAAATAGAAAATGTCAAATTTTGGTATTATTGGATATTTGTAAATGATCTATACATGTTAAGCGATAGAGCAAGACAGTCTTAACGCAGTTATATTTCATTAAAAAAAAACTAATGTCTGCTACTAAGTTTTGAGTAAAAATCTAAACGTCTGAGCATAGGATACCGCTTCATATTATATACACACAGTTATCGGACTTACTTAAATAATTAACGAAAAAAGGAATATGAATAAATGATACACACTTAAAAACTTATTATGTAGTAATAAGTTCTGTATAAATGGAAACAAGAAAAATTAGGAATTCGCTCCACTTATTTCTGCTTGCCATTCGTTTACATGTAGAAATGCCAGGTGTCCCGATTTGCGCGGGACGTCCCGATTTTCAGTGGTCTGGTGACACGCCTCGATTCACCCTTGATCGGGACGCCAAATGTCCCGAGGTCTTACTAGCCTGCTTGATCAATAATTTTTACAGGAAAAACGAATTCATCTGGAAGATGCTACCACATAAAAATATTTTCGCTTTGTTTCGAACTAAATAGGCAGCATAAAAGTTTTACGCTTCGCGCGTATTGAATTGGCGAGATACAGATATCATTCATTCATCTAGTCTCGGTCTTCTCTTGACACCTGCCGACACCATTCCATCAAGCACAGTTTGTCATTTAATTCTCTGGATTGTGAAGCTAAACTTGGCAGTCTTTTGTTTTACGATTCATAAAATGCTCAACATCTTTCACTTGTAAGAAGTAAGGCCAGTGTTTTAAGTCCGGCGTATACTCAAGAGACGATTGATGACCATTAAAGCGGTACGCTTTATAGTGTTACTACAGATGCTGCTACTCACAGTGCCATAAAAATGTTTCCACTGTTGATGAGATTTTACAGCCCAGCTACTAACCTTAAGACATGCGTACTTGATTTTTTATGAAGACTCAAATGAAACTGCATTTGCCATATATAACAATTTACTAACACGATTGAGGGAGCGTAGTATTGATACTAAACATCTCACCAGTTATTGTGCAGAAAATGGAAATGTAAAATTCTGAAACAATAATTCAGTGTTCCAATTACTATACAATGATAATAACAATATTATTCCAGTGGGATGCCTTGCTAATATGATATTTTCCACATTAGTGTAAAATATGCTTCCGTCATCATTATTGGCTTCCGTTAACAAATTTTTCCATCGGTACCGATTGCGAGTCGATGTCATCCAATTGGGCACCCCTTAACTCCGAGTGTCCTGGTCAATGTCATCTCTCCAGTGCAGGCAAAGTGTCCCACGCTGTCATTTGCCGTAAAATCTGCCGCAAAGGGTTTTCCAAACAGGAACCTCTTCGCTCATTCGACCTAGGTATCCTGTCCACCGCAGCCTACCGAGCTTTGTCTTAGTTATTATATCTGCTTCTAGGTAGATAGCATACAACTCATGGTTATAGCATCTTCTTTACATAAGGGCCAACGATTCTCCTCACGACTTTCCTTTCGAACGCGACTAAGAGGCCAGAGTGCCTTTTACTGAGCACCCAAGGCTTAGATCTATACGTGAGTACTGGCAGGACCATGGTCTTGTACAGCAGGAGCTGTGATGTTCGCGATTTGAAGAGCCTTGACAGACTGTAGTAGGCTTTGTTGGCTTTGAGCAGCCGCCCGCGTATTGCATCTTCCATGTTTTTATCGGCTGCTACAATTGACCCAAGGTAGCTCAAGGATGGCAATACTTCAAATTCAAGCTCAACTACCGTGAAGGTTTGACCAGCTCTAGGTGTTCTTCTTGCAGATGCTGCCACCAAGTACTTTGTCTTTCATTCATTTATGTGCACCCCAGATTCATGGTGAACTAACCCAATCGTGTCAGTTTGCCTGTGATGCCGAATTCTCTCATGACTTTATGCAGTTCCACCCTGCCTATGCTATCAAAGGCAGCGTTAAACTCTATAAATATATGGTACAATGGAATGTTGAATTCAAGAAATTTTTCCATCGCCTGCTTGAGAGTAAATATCTGATCAATTTTTGAATAGCCTGGGATGAAGCCACATTGATGTTGTCCGATGATGGCTTTAACGTATGGAGCTATCCGTTTTTGCAGGATAAAGGAGAGTATCTTATAAGAGATACTCAACAATGTTGTACCCTTATAGTTGCTGCACATAGTTACATCTCCTTTCTTATGTACGGGGCATATTATACCTTTACGCCAGTCTTCTGGCATATCTTCATTCCCCCATACGTGAAATATAATTTTATGAATTGCTTTGTGTAATGTTGCCCTCCATATTTAATGAGCCCAGCTGGTATGCCATCGGCTCCAGGGGCTTTGTTAAATGTCAGCCGACTTATGGCTCTTCGTACCTCTTCTATTGCTTTACGTTTGAGCAAATTAAATTTGGAGAATTTCGCTTTGAAAACGCATAGCCATTTTTCATTCTACGCTAAAAGAAAACAAGCCTTAAAATAATTTTATGAATGGCACCAATCTGAATTTGCTCCAGTCCTGCGACATGTAGTAACGCGATGGCTATCTCTCCTACCCGCTGCAGAACGCTCCATGAAATCATTTGATATATTAAAGGATTATTTCATAACCCTGGGCGAACACGAGTGTCCCTCTGCTCGCTGGAACTTTTTAATATTGACAAAACAGAACCTTACCCGGCTTGCTTCCAAAACGTATAAAATGTCCTTCACGTTGCTGTATTGAGTCTTAAAGACGAAACATTATTGAGTTTCAATCAAAGGTTGTTATATAATTTTCAGGCTCACTAACAAACTGAAGCAAAGAACTGATGACTAATTGTTGGGCTTCACGTTCGAAAATTTAACAAAGAACACCCTAATGAAACAGTTTCAACAATAAAAATAGCATATTGTACTTGGTACAATATATATATATATATACATACATATATATATACATATACAATATATATATATATATATACATATATATATATATATATATATATATATATATATATATATATATATATATATATATATATATATATATATGTATATATATATATATATATATATATATATATATATATATATATATATATATATATATATATATATATATATATATATATATATATATATATATATATATATATATATATATATATATAGTATAGTGAGTGTGTGAATTTATCCAAGCCACTTTCTCTACGAGTTAACTCTCAAGCTTACGCATCAATTGTTAATATGATTTGAAAACTTAATACCACTACATTTTGGAAATGGGCGATCTTTATGAAGAAGTTTCTGACGTCAAAAATGCAGTCAGAGCTGCAGTACAAAACAAAAACATAACGACATTACAGAAATGGCACAAATTATTTGATACGCGAAATGTTCCTAATGTGCTAAAAACATTTACTCTCATGGCATGGATACTAGTCACGAATGCTGCGGGAGAAAGAATATTTTCCCTAACTAATATAAGGTGCGTTTTTTTGCAGACCCGAGCATATCAAATTTTGTTAAGTATATTGAATACAAGAACAATTTTGTTTTTCTCGGGTGTCCAAAAAAGCGCACCTATAATTTGGTCCGAGAGAAGAAACAGATTATATCTCGAGCATGTCAAAACAGAGATACAAATAAAGACGAACTTTAAACTTTTGTGTAGTGAATTTTATGATTATGCGATACAAAACAAAGACCTATTGAAAGCAGTGAAATCTAACGCTAAGTACAATACGAATAAAAAATAGCTTACAAAAATACTTGCACATGTTTCCAAAAATTATAAATTAGGTAAGATGGTTACGATTCTATTTAATTAGTCAAAATAGTTATGTTTGAGTTTTGTTACATGCTAAAGAAGTTGATCTAGTTTAAGGTTCATTTGTTTCGTTTCTTGTACTAAGTAATGGTGAAATAAATGATGATTCACAAAAAAATTTTGTTTCTATTTTAGTCATTGTAGCTGTCCCGATTTGATACCCAAAGTCCCGATTATTTTTATCTTCAGTCCCGAAATTCAACACACTGGACCTGGCAACACTATTTACATGGCTTCTCTTTCACCGAATAAATACATATATAATCAATTGATACTTTTGCTTGTAAAGTAACCCGGCCTAGTATTGTAACATAACAGAAAATAATTTCAGATATTCTAATGTGGGAAATACATATTGGCCAAGGCCAGGCGAGCCGAAGTCAGACGAGACCGCCAACATGTGGAAGGCATTTGACAGCTCGTCCGAAATCGCTTTGACTCGTGCTCAAAATCCATTCCGATCGGATGTGGCACGAGCGCCGGCGAGCCCTGTCAAAGTCGCTCGTGTGGACCGTCCACACACTCGGGCTCGCCAGATCTCGCCTGGGCTCGGCCAATATCTATTTGGCACATAAGAAAAACTGAAATTTTCCTAACAGATTTTTCAAATTTTCAAAAAAGAAACGTACATTTATGGCAGGGTATATACACACTAATATCGCAAATGATAAAGAACGCAGAAGCTTTTGAATTTCGTAGTATCAGTCGAGTGACAGAAGTGCCATTTTGTGAGAATTAGTTACATTGTATGAGTAAAATGTTACAGTTAGAAAGTTCAATACACACTGGAAACACTACTGGAACTAAAAATACTAACGGAAAGTTAATAATCAAGGACCTGAGTGATGACATTCTGGAGAAAATATTTCATTATTTCGGACCACGTGAATTACTCGAAAATGTGTGTCTCGTAAGTTATCCTTCTATGTAAATCTGATAAAACAAGCAGAAAATTATTTATGGAAACTTGTATTATCGATTAATTAAACGGTGCACATTTATTCTTACAAAAAAAAAGTCATTTTTGTGATTATGTTATTCAAATTTATTTATCAACGTTTTACAGCTTTTCTTCTTGAATCAGAATTTTCATACGATATTTGCTTGATTATAAAGAAAAGTTAATTTTTCGTTGATTTCGTAATTTTGATGCATCAGAACATAATAAATTGAAAAAAAAAAAATTATTTTAAAAACACTAATATACGAATACAACGATAAAGTAAATATGTCAATAGCAGTGACCTTCCAATGAATGCTTTTCAAGTTGAATGTATTATTTATTTAATCAATTTACTCGTTTCAAGTAAAGCTTGTTCAATCGGAAACAACTTCGCAATGTCTTAGCTTTTTGGATAAGAAATTCAAGACAAAGCTGGCAGGTTACTAATTATTTCGGCCTTGGGAAATTTGAACTAACGAAGAATCTATTTGAATTTTAAATGGAATAGAATATTTGTGGAAAATTGTATACTTTTAAGACTTACTGCTTAATATTTGGAAATAATTATGCATTTACACTCGAAATTAGTGATGTGCAATTGTGAGATGTTTGACTCGATTGTTCAAACATCTCGAAACATCTCGATGGTTTTTAGTTGTACTCGATTGTTAACTCGATGGTGAATAAAACATCACTTAAATTCAACCAAAATTTTTAAACTCTAATTTGAGATAACTTCTGACAAGAGCATCATATCATTCGAAATTCACATAAAGTATTAAATTTTACCGAAAATGAGCTATAGTAATTTCAGATGAATATGGAGACAACTACAGAAGACACGTGATAAAAATTCTTCAAATCATATTGTCTTCTGAAAAGTTAGCTTTTCAGAAAATAAAGCGATAGATATATCAATTTAATGCTTTGTTTCAGCCCGAAATTTTTAAACTTCCACGTCACATAAAAAGGATTACCCTTTGCCAAACCGTCCGTTTTTGTAGCAATAGAATTTATATAGGTTGCAAAATCATGACTGCCAACTACAATGATTTTGGACATTTTCGCACTTATACCAATAAATGAGCATAAGTAAAATTTCTTTAAATTTGGTAAAATGTACAGCCACTGATTTTATTCGAAAGACCAATTTTTCCTTTAGAAGCTAGATATGGTTGAGTTTGCATTTTACAGACCAATAGTTTGATAAGACCAATAGTTTGATAAGTCGTATTTGATATGTACTGATTTTGTCATTGAACCAGTCAGTTAAATCCTTTAAATTTCTTGTATTGTGAACTTTCGACGGCGAAACATTTACTGACCATCAAACTTTGAGAATTATTGGCTTCGTACAGCAATCGAATCCAGCAGTTGAACACAGCAATCGAAATGAACAATTGAGTAGAATAATCGAAAATATCGATTGTTCTGTCGATTGTTTCGTGGTATCGATTACGATTATCCCGATTATTAAAAGATCTCACAATCGCCCATTACTACTCTTACACTTATGTATTGTACTGAAAGAGAAACATTTAATGTAATTCAGCGCCTGCGGAAGTTTTTATTATTCACAATCGTCAGATTCATGAAAAAGCAGTTGTCTTGCGACTATTTTTACTTATGTTCGAAGAACATTAGTATTAAAATCGATTTGGCCAAAAATTTATATTTCCATACATATATATATATATATATATATATATATATATATATATATATATATATATATATATATATATATATATATATATATATATATATATATATATATATATATATATATATATATACATTATATATATATATATATATATATATGTATATATATATATATATATATATATATATATATATATATATATATATATATACATTATATATATATATTTTATTTTATTTTATTTTATTTTATTTATCAACCAAGCAAGGTACAAGTAACATAAACAGTAAAAAAAAAGCAAAGTTGTAAATTACTAGTACATAGAAACAAAACGAAAAATTAAATAAAATAATTAACAAAATAAATCAATAATAAATTAATAAATAACAAATAAATAAAACATTGTTATATAGCTTAGGATTAAGGGTTGCGGATGGCTTGGAAAAGGGAGGATTTGAAGGATAATTTTGAGACTGTTGGAGAATACAGATTACTTATGCTATTGAATATCCTGCAGCATCTATTTATCGGCTCATTAGCTGCGTAAGTAGTGGAGTGTGGATATTCCTTAAGTAAACGGGAGGACCTGGTATTTCTTACAGGGTTATTCAACACCATTTTGCTATTCAGGAATTCAACTTTGATGACGCCTCTAATGACGTCAAATGTGAAGCAGGCCGAAATCATCTTTCTTCTAGATGCAAGTGTTAATAAGTTTAGATGACCCAGTCGAAACTCATAAGGAGGAAGGGTATTAAAATCGTAAGGGTTGTATAGTTCTCTCAATGCGAAAAGTAAGAATTGCTTTTGTATGGACTCGAGCCTGCTACTGTGGGTTTCAAAAGCCGGATTCCAGCAAATGGAAGCATATTCGAGAATGGGGCGTACAAGAGAGGTATATAAGGATCTTGTGACCCACAGGTTACGAAATTCTTTGGCACGTCTTTTGATGAAGCCTAGCTGTTTGTTCGCACGGGAAAGTATTTTATCATAATGCAAGGTGAAGCGGAGTCGCTCATCCAAGACAACACCAAGGTCGACAACGTTGTCAACTCGAGCTAACAAATTATTCCCGAGGAAGTATGTGTTATGTGAGACGGTGCATTTTCGGGAGAAACTTATAACTTGGCACTTAGCAATGTTGAGAGAGAGCTTGTTTTCATTGCACCAATGATCAAGTGAATCAAGTTGGGATTGGAGAAAGAGTGCATCGGATTTAGATTTAATGATATGATAGACTTTGAGATCGTCGGCATAAAGTAGATGAGGTATATTTGCTAGGGCGTCAGATAGGTCAGAAATAAATATATTAAAGAGACATATACATTATATATATATATATATATATATATATATACATACATACATTATATATATATATATATATATATATATATATATATATATATATATATATATATATATCATCAAAAAAATTCTGTGACTATTTCTGGGGAACGCGCCATCCGATTTAGCCGAAACTTTCAGGATACATTTGTGTATATGCGGAATAGGTACAGGTCTCACCAAATGTCAATTATCTTTAACCCTTTGGCACCGGCAGCCATTTTAGTGTTATTTTTAATATACCTATTATTCCGTTCACAAAAAATTTTTGCCAAAATGAATGAACCAAAATAAATTTTGAACGTGCTTTACATGTGAATCGAGTAATGTTTTGGAATTTTTTAACCCTATGTGTGCGCTAGGTGCCTAAAAAGAGAACGGAAAAATTTGAAAATTTTTAAATTGCGATAACTTTTGTTAGAGTTATTCAATTATTATAAAACTTTCAGAACATATTGATGTTATTTAGTTGTGAATGAGCATGTTGGCAACCCTGTAGCTAGGGGAAAGTGAAAACCTTTAAATCATTGAATCTTCAAAAAAGTTATCGTTTTTTGCATAAAAAAGCCACTCATAAATAAGTTTTATGCTTTGTTTTTATAGTAAAAGTAAAAAATTTGAAATTTCACAACGGGCACGCCTGGTAACCCTTTCCCAATTTACCTATATTTTTAGCATCAAAAACTTCTGTTCACGGAAACTCACGATCCGATAATCAGAATTAGTTGAATCTTATAGAATGTATTGGTCTTAAATAGTACCAGGTCTGATAGAAGTAATTTTGAAATACGGGCAATTTTGTGCCAGTGGTGTCATCTTGAAAAATCTCTAAGAAAACTAACTGCTTTTGGCCCTATAAATTCTGATTCAGTCATTCAATTTTGACGAAATTCACACAGTAGCTGAATCTTTACTTTAACTTACGTTTGGTAAAAATTTGGTTGAAAAATTCGGTTGGAACTGCCAGCTATGGTAATTTCGGTGTCTTAAATTTTGAAAATTCCTGAGGAAAATAAAGCTCTTTGCCCTATAACTTCCAGTAAAGTCATTGAATCATAACGAAATTCAAATGGCAAATAAAACTTATTGTAGGCAATATTCAGCAGAAATTTAATTTCAATACAATGATAGCGATTTTAGTATAGGATTTTCAAATCGTAGTGATCTTATAGTGAAAATAAACACCAAATATTAAAATCTAGGTAATTTGAAAACTTTTGCGAATGGTAACCCTAAATTTCTTTGCATCCCTATAGCTTTCAATGCAGTCATCGGATCAATATAATATTTGCAGAGCAGGTTGACTTCAACGTAAGGCAGATGCGACATATTTTTTGATTCGGTGCTAGCAAAGGGCTGCTAGCTCTAGGCCTATTTTCATCACAAACATTTGCAATGAAAATAAGTGAACATTGTTTAAATTTTCTAAGCTCTGGACATTTTTCAGATGGCAACCTCAAACACCTTTCTACCGCAGTAGATGAAGTCACCGAAATTAAAATAAGCTTAGATTAGGACGTATTATTTTTAAACAGGAGAAGTAAGTAGTAGTAGAATATACACTCAAAATCTGCACAAATCATCTACTGTTCTTCGAACATTAGTGTTTCTAGCGGTTCTGATGCGTTAGGGTTTTTTTGTTAACTAGAAGGACTTTTGGATGTATTGTTCCTATCTTCATTATGCAATAAATAGTGCAGCATAACGAAAGTAACTGACAAATTTATTTTTATTTTGTTGTAACTTGTGGATCGTCTCTAAATTTGAAAAATCTTCTCTAAATTTGAAATATGTTTTTTTTTTTGTATGTTTTTACCTCCTTCCACTCTCTGGATCACTCAATCAAAACGCACGGTCCGTGTTCACTGAATCCCCTCCAGATATGCAAGTTTCATACTTACCAGGCAAAAGTACACTGGTATAAGAGAAAACACTTCATTATGCACTATTATTTTCATGTAGTGTTACTAAGTCATATCTGTCGTCATGACTTGTGTCTAGAGGAAAAACCCCTAGCGCATCAGAACCGCTAAAAAAACTAATGTACGAAAAACAGTAAAGGATTTGTGCAGATTTTGAGTGTGCAGTCTACCACTAGCTACTTCTCCTAAGACCAATAGACCGTAAGTAATACTTAGACCCTAATAACATAGACAGACAGCGCAGCCTAAATGATCATTTGTCGTACATGAGCATTTAAGTGCTGTAATTAATAATTTGGACTAATTACCACTAAATGACCAAATTATCAATCACTAAGCAAAGCGCTAATGATCCGGAAACTTTGGTAATTTATTCTTAAATGATTTAGAGTTGCCCGATATGATACATAATCCCTTGGTAAAAAGTCGCTTTTCGCATTGGAAAAAAAGAAGAAGAAGACAGTTTTTTGAGATGCCAGATTTGAATTTAAAATATTAACAGTATTTTAACATAGTTCTTGCGCGGTTTGTACTCTAACTTCATTGGTTAGAGCATAAAAGAGGCAGCATACACTTAAAAAACTTTCAATTTCTCCATTTTTCAAAAACTATTTGCTTTGAGTGACAGACAGTCAGTGACAGTATTCATCATTTACGCAAAGGCTGTGTGTCAGCAACTATTAAATTACTAATCTAAATTATCATTAGTAAAGTAGTAATTTAAGTACCTGTCTGTCTAGCAGTGGCGAGGGGTGAAATATCGATGGAGGGAAGCCGAATAATTATCCACCGTTTTATATGTAATAACGATGTTTGGCATGCTGATGTTTGTCGCAGTTACTAATATCTATTTAATTCTCATCACACTTACAAATAGTATAAAAATCGTCATTCAAAAAAGTGCTAAGCACATGTATATCAACAAATAAGTAAGCAGTTTTTATAGAGTCACATTCAACATACATGAAACCATTTGTTTTAATGTAAATCATGTTTGTAAAAAAAGAAGCATTGAAAAAGGTCTCTCTGGGCCTGCAGAACGCGGGATGGAAAAATAGAAAGCAGATATTTTTCATCCATTAAATTTATAAATATTTTGGAAATAAAGCGGTTGAAATGAAAAAGTCGCAAAAATATGTCAACGCTTAACATGAGGATATATAGACAATTCTTCATTTACTATACTTTCAAACTGTTTCGCGACTTTTACTATTTACAATTACAATATTTTTGAGTGTTAACGTGTATATTTTAGGCATACATATAAAAAATATCAAGTTTCAGACTTCCCACGACAAATAGTTTTATTTACATTTCTTTTATTTCCTGATTCCTGCTTTTTCCTGCTAATTAGAAAGATGAAAAATAATTTTAGGCAGAATATGTATCATAAAAGAGGTTGATGCAAGACAGGAATTCTGCAGTCCTTAATTAAAAATTCTTAGCTCCGTTTTTCTAGTTTTCAGGAAATTCGCTTTGCATTTTATCGATTTGGCATGATGTAATGACAGCTTTGCTTTTAATCACTACACGCAAATATTAGCGGACCTTGCATGAAAATGTTTAAACTTAGTTGCTTTACAGTTCTGCAAGCATGAGATTTCCCTTTTTGGCGTAGAAAAAATGGAGCTAAAATTTTTAAACTAACGAAAAGTGCTACATTCTGGAGAGGTGACATTAATGTTAGCCGATTTGTTTACAAACATGCTTCAGAAACAAACTGTTGACAGGTTACAAAGACAGAGCTCAATGCGCTCTATAACATCATGAAATTAACCCAAAAACTGCATTCTGGTGCTTATGGCTTTTTTCTTATTACGGCAAAATTCATTTCTAAAAACAAGCATAAGAATAATTTTAGTTTTCAGATAGCCAGTAAAATTGTAACTTCATACTCATATCTCAAACATATGATCTTCACGTCCTGATTTTTATTTGAGCAATACGACTATCGAAAGTAACGTTCACATAAAAATAGCACAACGGCAATATTGAATGAACCGATCGAAATTTTCTTCCATTCTCGAACCATTCATAAGCCGATACATCACGGCTTATTTTTCATCTGTTATAGCGAGACAATGATAGCATTTCAGCAAGGAACGAAAAGAGACAGACACAAAACAACACACATTTGATCAAAGCCTCTAGTGGCACGCAAATAAGAATTCGCAAGCCGGATAATTTCGGCTTATGAATGGGAATTTTCACGTTATCGTATTATACAGAAGATAGTATGATCTTCATGTACATGTTTAAAATACATACATGTTTTGAAAAATCTGAAATAGGTCTAGATATTCGAAAGGGAAGCCGGAAGGAATTGGGTTGTATGGACGCTTCGCCACTGCTGTCTAGGCTCTAGGCCAATTTAATTTCGATGATTTCATCGAAAGTTACAGCGATAGAAAGATGATTGGAGCTGCCATCCGAAAAATGACCAGATCATAGAATTTAAACATTGTTTACTTATTTTCATTGCAAATGCTCGCGATATGAATACTTAATGTAAGCATTTACTGGTACGTAAGTAACAAAACTGCCTCGTGCTGGCAATTCTTTCCAAGCACTGAAGTCAAAAATATGTCACATCTTTCTCATGTTGAAGTCAACCCACTCTGAGAATTTCGTATTGATTCGATGACTGCATAGGAAGTTATACGGATGCAAAGAAATTCAGGGTTACCACTCGCAAAAGTTTTCAAATTTTCTAGATCTTCATATTTGTTGTTTATTTTCACTACAAAATCACTACGATTTGAACATTTTATGGTAAAATCGCTTACTCAAGATATGGCAAAAAAGTACAAAATCAACCCTAGCTGGCAGCTCTATAATTGTTTTTCCAACTAGATTTCTACTGAATATTGTCTACAATAAGGTTAATTTGCCATTTCCTTATGATTCCATGACTGCACTGGAAGCTATAGAGTGAAGAGCTTTATTTTCCTGAGCCTTTCTTTTGAGTTCCGGGCACTCGGAGCTATCTGTAGTGTGTTCAATATTCTTGCTATAGCAGCTATTAGCTGCTATTTTAACAGCTCTGGCTGTCCAATGTCACGAAATAGCTACTTTCTGATGCTTGCTATTTGACCGTCGGGCTGTCCAAGGTTCCGGAATAGCTGCTATGGTAGCAGTCTGGAGGATAGCAAGAAAGTAGCTAAGGCAAAATGGCCCTGCGTACACAGCTGACATACTGTTCAAACGTCACTTTGGATTAGAAATAGAAATGAAAAGCAGTTTTCGCGCTTTGGTGGCAAAGAAGTTAAACAATAAACATATTACATGGCTCATGGCACTATGTAATATAGCGTGTGGGGCCATAATTTCTGTGCCATGTAATTATGGCGCGGGGACCCATATTGCATAGCTGAGAGCACTATGTACATAGCATATGGGGCCATAAATAATGCGCTATGTTACATAGCTCTGGGCGCCATGTGGATTTTTATAGTAATTTAATTATAGTAACTTAATTAAATAATCACTAAAAGTGGATCAAATATTCACTAATTTGTGTAAAAAAATATAAGAGTTAATTAAATCTTATTATATATATTATATCACCCCAGTAAAATAATTATTTTAATTAAATTTTAATAAAATGTGTTGTTTAAAAATAACTGTGTGAGGTTTTTAACGATGCATTTATTGCATCTTAGACATAACACTGTACATGGGTGGGTAAGATGATTCTCTGCACGTTTAGCACAGTCCCCTTTCGTTTAGCATGTCGATGATTTAAGGCTATATTCCTAACATTTGAAAAACCGCATGACGTTTTGGTCTTCAATAACATTTTGAGAACCAAAATTAATGTTAATATATCCAAAATAATGGAAAACTTGATCTAATATGCTTTTAAAATATTTACGGCAATACTCGAAACTGCCGTTGATTGTTTAGCTAACGACCAATTTACATTTCCAAACAATTGCACAAATTTATTTGTAAAAGTAGCTATATCGATCAAAATTATTGCTTTCGCAAATCATATTGATACTTGTATAAAATCATGTTTTTACAATCAAGGTTTGCATGCGATGGCGTTTGATTGCAGAAAAAATGGCTAAATCTGTGAGGTTTGAAAATATCGAGGCCTCTACTGTCCTTCAATTTATCTCTCGATTTCCAAACACCGTTGAATGTATTACTTTGAAAGATATATGTGGCAGTATCGCAGTGATTCTAAAAAAACTGCGGCGGTAAGTCAAGTTCATTGAAGAAAAAACTAAACACAACAAATAAAATGCGGACATTTTATTCGTAAATTCGAGCAAGTTTACTCCAAATATTTATTCTATTTGTTCACCTATTCTATATTCATTTTAGAAAGCAAAAATATCTCAAGCAAATCCACATTGATTCCTGCGAGATACTTCCAAGCAAAAATCCTCTAATAGCCGGATGGCGATTGCGGAATTTGATTGAAGTGTGCAGATACCTTAAAAAGCTAAGTCTTACAAATGTGGAACTTCGTGTTGATGATCTATTGGATGCAGTTCCCTTGCTTGAAAATTTAAGGTATAATGAAATTACCATGTTTTATATTCAATCAACGAAGTTTTTTTGTTTTGTTTTTGTTTTGTTTATTGACAATTTAATCAACAGAATGATTACTACAGAAAAAAATATTTACATATGAAGTTATAAATGATAATTAATCGGTCGTTTAAGCCGACACTTGAACATATCAACAGTATACGCTGAGTTAAAGCTTCGGGCTATTGAGATAACTGAGCATTTTTCAACGTTAAGTGAAAGTCGGTTTAGAGCGCACCAATTAGCGAAGCTTGACACATAACGTTGCAGCATCGTACAGTCATTAAGTGATGATATTGTATTAAAAATCTTGGCGTCATCAGCGTAGAGTAAAATTGAAGATCCTGGAACAAAAGTGATCAGGTCATTTATATAAATGGCAAAAAGAATGGGACCAAGGTTGCTGCCTTGTGGAACACCTGATGTAGCAATTATGTCAGTAGATAGAATGCCAGGAAATCAAACGTTTTGCTTGCGATTAGAGAGATAAGATTTAAACCAGTCTACAAAATTTATTAGGGAACTCAAGAAGATGCAATTTACATATAAGAATGTCATGATGCAGCTTATCGAAAGCTTTCGTGAGGTCGGTGTAAATGCAGTCAACTTGTTTACCTTCTTCAATCACAGAGATGACTAGGATCCCAAGTTCTAAAAGGTTAATGGTGGTAGACTTACCTTTAATAAAACTATGCTGGCAGGGTGAGATTAAAGACTTAGAGTGAAAAGATAACACCTCGGTAACTATGGTTTCAAAAAGCTTGGCGACGCATGGTAATTTGGCAATTGGCTTATAGTTGTGCACGACTTCTTTGCTGCCTTTTTTGTGGATCGGGGTAATTGAAGAATATTTCCATAAGTTTGGAAAAATACCGGAGGAAATCGATAGATTAAAAAGATGAGCTAATAGTGGTGAGAGGATATTGGCGCAACGTTTAAGCACTATGGTCGGTAATCCATCAAGACAGGGGTGAAAATTATTCTCAAGACGAGATATATGTCTTAAGATAGTGGGAATGTCGATGTAAAGGTCTTTCATTCCCAACGTCGTTTTAGGGGAGTCCATCAGGTAATTGAAATTAGGTTTATTGAAGTCGGAGAGAGGTAATCCATACGCGGATTGGAAGTAATCTGCAAATAAGTTACTGCTTGCTTGCGAGTTATTAACGACCATGCCGTCAGATATGAAAGAGCTAGGGTATCCGTCATGATACCTTTTTGAGTTTACAAAATTCCAAAAACGCTTGGGATGGCTTATGAAAGACTGCCTAAGTTCGTCCATATATTTGGAGTAGGTAGATGAGGTTTCAGATGCGAATCTATTTCGTAATTCCTCATACACTTTATAATCATAATCTAGACGCGACGAGCCGTACACTTTCCACGCCTCGATTTTCAAATTTTTCAGATTGATTAAATCTGTTTTGATCCATGGGTTCAAAGGTACAGAGCTACTCAAAGGTACACAGCGAGCAAAGCAACGGAATAAGATAGAATGAAAGTTTATGGCTGCAACGTTTACGTTAGATTCATTCACAGCCGAAGACCAGTCGCATTCGGTCATTACTTCACTCAGCGTATCAAAGTCAACTTTCTTGAAGTTAAAGTTAAAAAGATTTACAAAGGTAGACTCCATTAGTATATCATCATTAATTTGAAAATTGATATGATGAGCTGGATGGTGTGTAGATTCATTAAGTAGAGGAGATGAACATCGTTGAATCGAGACATCAAATGAATTCGTCGAAAAAATCAGATCCAAAAGTCGTCCATTTGTGTTGTGGATGCAATTGATCTGCTTTAGTCCAGTTGGGCCTTTCTACACTTGTATTCTTGTTGCACTCCTCAAACCGGTTTGACAACAATCACCATTTCCACACTTGTATTCTTCAGCAACGCAACCGTTCATATACCGATTATGCATATGAATGTGTGCGTGTTGTTGTTTTCTCATTTCGACTTGAGTGTTTCATGAAAAATTCCTGACCCGTGAACTATGTTTATAGCTGTGTTAGTGATTTGCATCAGTTTCAATCAGTTTCAAACGTGATGAAAAATTCTCTCCAAGTGCATCATTTTTTGTAGAGATTTCCCCTCGATTCTCCTGCCTCTTGCCCAGAAAACCGGTTTGAGGACTGCATCAAGAATACAAGTGTAGAAAGGCCCGTTGAAAGAATGGCGTCAATGAAGTAGCTTTCTCGTCGGTTATTGGACAAAGGGAGATAGTGTTCACTATCGTTAGAGATTCGCCACTCCAGATGCGGTAAATTGAATTCTCCCATAAGAATGAGATCGTCGGACGGTTCCATAATGCGGCATATATATTCGGTTAGGTTATACGCCAAGTCATATGTTGAGTTTGGTGCGGACGGCGGGATGTACAGTATTGCTACGAAAATTCTTCTTTGATGAAGCTTTAGTGTCACACAAACGTATTCCAGGTCAAAAGTGTCAGGTATACAGAGTCGAGATACTGGCAGTTGCATCAGTACTCAGTGTACTTTGCAGCCTATTTCTTGAGTAACAGTCTGAAATGTGGCAGTGAAAATCTGCAAAGTATGCAGTGCTGTCGTTTTAGTTTTTCTTTGTGCAGTAAACAAAACTCCGAAGTTGCAGTAGAACGCTCTAAATTCTATAGGTGTATACATATGTGTACACATATAAGTCTGCTTACATGCATTTAAAATACAACTATTGCTATTTGAAAAATATAACAAAGCATATTCAACAACAAATATATAATTTTTTTAAATAGGTATGTTCCCTAGCTTAGGTTAGGTTAGGTTAGGTTAACGTGGCTGCCGATCTTCAGAGGCCTGACGACCAGCACACATAGGCACAGAAGAGGCCCGTTGTGATACCACAATAATTTTAGTGACTCTCTTCTACTCACTAAAGTCAGGAAACCATTTGCTTCCTTTGAGAAACCGGACTATCCCCTTTAGCTCTACCAGGGACAGTTCCGTCAGGTTTGAGAGAAAGGGTGCACCAAGTGCCGCCAGTCTTCTCCTTGCCAAAGCCGGACACTGGCACATGAGGTGAAGGACGGTTTCCTCCTCATCCTCAGAGCCACAGCTCCGACAGAAGTCATTAAACTCTACGCCCAAACGTTGTGCATGTCGTCCTATGAGGCAGTGGCCCGTTAGAACGCCCACAGTGCAACGAAGGGCGCTTCGAGTTAAGCCTAAAAGCTGCCTGGTGCGATGCGCATCCATGGATACCCAGGACTGCCTTGTTATCACACAGGAAGATTCATCTGCCCAGGACTTCTTAGCGTCCTCAAGATATTTTTGCCTTATGGCCAGTTTGACCGATGTCATCGGTATACCTATTGAAAAGGAGCAAGAGACCTCAGGTAGCAAAGTTCCAAGCCTTGCTAGCTCATCGGCCTCACAGTTGCCCTGAAAACCCCTATGTCCAGGTACCCAAATCAATTGAACAACCGAATGTCTCGACATCTCCCTAAGAGATGCACGGCATTCAGCAACAATCTTGGACATTGTACAAGGACCAGCAAGGGACTTAATAGCCGCTTGGCTATCTGTGAAAATACCAATATTGACCCCGAATATTCGATTACACAGAAGCCAGTCGACTGCCTGATAAATAGCCACCACCTCCGCCTGAAAGACACTACAGTGGTCTGGTAGACGGAGGGACAGCTTGAGATTCAGCTCATCTGAGTATACACCACTCCCAACTCTATTGTTTAGCTTTGAGCCGTCAGTGTACACATGGATAAGCCCATTATCAAGGGTGATACCATCACACCATTCCTCCCTGCATGGAATGCGAGTTGTAAACTCCAAATCCAGTATGCATTGAGGGGCGTTGTAGTCAACAACCGCTGGTGCGGGTACTCCCTCGACCAAGATCCTCGCATGACCGAACTCTGTCCTATTCCATGCTGAGATACAGTTTAGTCTCACAGCAGCAATATTAGCTTGCTGTGAGATCAGTAGGTTGGTTGGAAGCCAATGTAGTAGCACAAACAGTGCCTTAGTAGGAGTGGAGCGGAGCGCTCCAGTTACCTGTAGTGCAGCCATTCTTCGCACTTTTTCAAGCTGCCCCTTGCAGGTAGCCTTAAGAGCAGCCTGCCACCAGAACGCCACCCCAGACAACAGAATTGGTTCCACCACAGCAGTGTAAAGCCAAGCAACAGTACGAGGCTGCAATCCCCAACTCGCCCCTATGGCCCTTTTGCAACAGTAAAGTGCGTTGAAAGCCTTCCGAGCTCTTTCCGCCACATTGTACGTCCATAGTAACTTCGAGTCAAGGATCAGCCCTAAGTATTTGACCTTCTGGCTCAAGTTAATGGAGACCCCATTCAATTTGGGTAACTCAAAATCAGGAACTTTGTACCTCCTTGTAAACAGCACTAGCTCCGTTTTATTAGGATTCACATTCAAGCCGCACTCACGACTCCAACGCGAAATTATGTCAAGAGAGTGATTTAACCTCTCCGATAGCGTAGATAAATACTTTCCCGACACTGAAACAGCTATGTCGTCTGCGTAAGCAATCACTTTGCAGCCGGCGCGGTCCAGCTTCCTTAGAAGAGTATTCACCGTGATGTTCCACAGCAGGGGAGAGAGAACTCCACCCTGAGGTGTGCCCGTGCTGACTCCTCGTCTTACGCTGGCATTACCCAGCGTAGAGATTACAACTCTACTTTTGAGTAGCTGCACAATAAAAGCAACCAACCGTTCATCCACATGCAGCACCGAGAGAGCCTCAACAATTGCGTTAGAATTAACGTTGTTGAAGGCCCCCTCGATGTCCAGGAAGACAGCAAGCGTGTATTCCTTTAGAGCAAGAGATTTCTCTACTTGCTCAATAAGGACGTGAAGAGCGGTCTCAACAGACTTACCTTTGGTATAAGCATGCTGCGACTGCGAGATCAGCATAGGATCGATTGATCTTTTAATATGGTAATCGATTATCCTTTCCAAAATCTTTAGCAGGACGGAGTTAAGACTTATTGGACGATAGTCCTTCGGCTTAACATGCGTAACTTTTCCTGCTTTGGGAATAAACACCACTCTGGATTCCCGCCAGCTGGTGGGAACATACGAGAAGCGTAGACAAGCGTTATAAATCTCCCTGAGCCAAGGTAGCGATACTTCCATGGACTGCTGAATGTCAGCCGCAAGGACGCCATCAGGGCCCGGGGACTTAAACGGTTCAAATGAGTTAATGGCCCACCTCAGTTGAGAATTTGATATTCTGAACGGCGGGATTGAACTGTAATTTTGCTCCGTCTGACACGCCACTTCTAGAGGGCAATGATTGCCCGGAAAGTGTGCGTCTATCAGTACTTTGAGAGTATCTGCGCTCGAACTAGTCCAAATGCCCTCAGGATTCATGATGCACCCCATAGCTTTTGGTGTCGCGCTTAAGACCTTACGAAGGCGATTTGCCTCGCTGAGACTCTCCACGTTACCACAGAAAGATCTCCATGAGGACCTCTTTGCCTTACGTACGGCATACTTAAAAGCCTTAAGCTTCGTTTTATACATCGACCAGTCATTAGATCTTTTTGAGCAATTGAACTCCCTCCTACATTCTCTTCGCAAGGTACTGATCTCCTTATTCCACCAGAGGGGCTTGGGATTTCCCCTGCCCGTGGGTGGCTTACAAGCTTCCCTAGACGCGAAGTTGAGAGAACTAGTAAGGGTGTCAACTGCCTTATCCAGTTCATGATAGCAGTCAATGCTCTTAGGAACAATTTCCAGTGAGGATCGAATTAGAGAATTAAAAAGCTTCCAGTCCGTCCTCTTTCTGTTAATAAAGGCTACCTGCTCGGCAGAGCTGCGGCCAGCCACGTTGTACGATATGTACCTGTGATCAGAGTAAGAACACTCTTGTAGAACCCTCCAGTCACGGAGAAGTTGCGAGTGCCGGTAACTAATCAAGGTAACGTCAAGCACCTCCCTTCGGTTTGAGGTAAGGAAGGTCGGTTCGCTGCCAGTGTTGGCGATGAAGAGGTCGTGGGCAAGGATGAAATCAAGAAGTTCCTCGCCTCGACCATTTGTATTGGAGCTACCCCATACTTCGTTATGAGCATTAGCGTCAGCTCCCAGTATCAGCGGCACACTTGTTTTCCTGGCTTCAGCCACGATCCCCCTGACAATGTCGCAGGGAGGGCTAGTGCCATGATCATGTGCCATATAGCAAGAAGCAAACCAGCATGGTCTTTGGTCGCACTCCACTGCAACAGCCATGTTATCCTTGTCACAGAAGTGATGTAATACAAGGACATTTATGGTTTTCCTGACAAGAATACAGGCACGTGGCTTACAAGAGCCGTCAGGTGTTATCAGTCTGTATTCATTGGTGCGTAACCCGCAAACCCGGTTGTTAACAACCCATGGTTCTTGGATGAGAATTAGCTCCTCCTCTGTCCTAGACAGGCGGAGTAGCAGGGCAGCTGATGCTGCTATGGAATGGTGAAGATTTACTTGGAGTACCTTCACCATTAGTGAATCAATTAATTAGGGTTAGGTCAAGGTCCTCCCCCTCGGACATAGAAGCCGTCCCAGCCTCTTGCTCTGCGCCCAGAGTCATGAGGTCCAGGCAGCCACCCAAATCGGAGGCAGTTCCGACACTAACCCCATCGGCAAGGAGGGATTCCAAATCCGATTCCTCATCAGATTTCTCCCTCAGAGAGATATCAGACCCTTTTTCAGGTGGCTCCACTGTCGTTTGGGTCACCATCTTTGGGTCAGGCTCGGCAGGTATCGGATCTCCCGAAGCAGAGCTCTTTGGCCTGTCGCTTCGATAGATACGTAGGGCCAGTTTTTCGACCCCGTACCTGATGATGCCCTTTCGAGCATCCAATGCCGGCAGCGCCTTATCGTTGATGACGAAAAGGGCTTCCCGCCGATTGTCCACCGGCTCACCAATCTTCACAACCCTCCAATCCTCCGTAGGAAGATCAGGGTTGAAAAGCCGAATAATGTCCAGGACCTCCACTGGATCCGAATGGAAAGCAGGAATCCATGTCCTGCATCTTGGCCGACTGGGGATCTCATCCTTGGTCACCACTTTAATCTTGGCGCCTGGCCAGAGTTCCCCCAGCTCGGAGATAGCCTGCTTGTAGAAATCGGCCGATCGTTGGTCTCCACACGCGACCAGCCTGATTCCCTTGTGCCAGCCCGCGTCATTCACCGTAGGTGGAGGACCCGAGCTAGCCTTCTGCAGCTTACAGCAGACTACGAAAAGAGCCTGCCTTATCTTGAGCCAGTTTTCGGAGGAGATGATTCCATCTCCCTTGCTGGCATCAATTACAGCCCAGACAAGGCACTCTTTGGCCATTTCATTAAACGGCCGAGTTATCCCTGAGGGGCTGGTTGTTGTCTTCTGCTTTTTGCAGTCTTGCCTGCCCTGGTACTTCTGCTCAGCCGACCTCTGTCGTTTCTGAGTTGTACCTGCAGGATTTAGAGGGAGCGGGTGCTCCCCAGTGTAGGATTTTGCCCATTCAAGGGACTTTTTGTCCTTGTCGGACATTGTGTCAGGGGAGACGTTTTGAAATTTCCTCAGAACTTTGAAGGCTGCCCTTCTAGTTCCGTAAGCCCGAGATGATTTGGCAGAGGAGCGTTGCGTGCCTGAGGAGGAGGTGGCACCGGAGGTAGCACTTGTTGACGGACGGGTTGGCTCATTCGCCACTACCTTCCCGTCACACTGGCCACAAATGGGCTTCGTGGCTTTCGCAAGGCCAGGCTTGGTGACCAGAGCCCCGGAAACGCTTAGTTTCGGGAAAATTCCCCATAATACGTTCCCTAACTTTTTCCTAACCGTAAAATTATGTCATTTTTCGGTTAGGGGAAAGTTACCCTCTTGCAAGAGTTCACCCGAACTTTTTGTACTGGCAATTTCTTGTTATGAAATCTCGGCTGTCAAGTAGTCCACAGCTGTCCCACCATAGAAGTAAGTTTTCACCTAAAAAGTGTTTACCCGAGAAGTAAAGGAATAGACATGTATTCTACCAAAAGTGCTTCTTATTACAACCAACCTGTATCGAAGATCCTATACGAAGGTCCTATATGACTGCATGGCAACATGCAAAATAATATTTTGAACACTGAAACAAATCCGTGGGATCATTCTCTGGTTGTAGCTTCCCAAAGCTAACTTTCAGAAATCTAAACGCCACGGCAACAGTTGCAGCCCCAAACCATGTTGAGCGCTCGGTTCTTATCCGTTAATGAGGCTGATATTAGGTATGTTCCCGTACTACGATTAATTGCGATTAATCGCGGTTAATTGCAATGAAGCCGTTCCCGTACTCAGTTTTACTGAAAACTGAAAATATCTCCTCTTTCAGTACGTACGATGAAATTTTAGTAGAGTCGGGTCTGAGCTACTGAAAAATACTGAAAAGTGTCAAATGGTGTGGGGGCGAGTTAGTATTTTCAAATGTGCGCGGCAAGTAACATATCTTTTGCGTAATGTTGCTATGAAGGAGGAATATTTTTGTGGCGATAATTTATCACCGCTTAGGATGACTTTATAATCACTTCCAAAAACCGAAAACTGGCACTCTTGGTTGTTAATTTTCAGGAAATGCAATGGGAGCGTTCGCATACTTTCACGAATTTCCCCCACCACATGATTCAGGAAAATTCAGGAAAATTCAGTCACTGATAGTACGGGAACGTATCTATTATTTACTAAACTGAATAATTCAGACGGTTTAAGATCATTTTCCCCTTTTTTTAATAGTCTCATTAGTTTTATGGCAACATTAATTATATTGCCATGTTGACCTTTCACCTATAGGGCGCTTTCTCTTGGTGGCAACCCATTGATGAAGCCAGTTGACGTAATCACGATTGTTATGAACTGCGAAAATCTGCAGAGTTTAACACTCTACCAAATTGACGGTATGAAGGATCAGGATTTGAAGTTCATTCTGTCCAACGATAGATTAATTGAAACGTTGCAGGAGCTTTCATTGGACCAAGTCACGGAGCTAACATCAGTAGCGTACCAGGTAAAACTTTACTATCAACAACGATCACAGTAACATGAAAACCTGTTGAGCTTTAAATGATAGATTTTGCTACAAGTTGAACAAAGTTCGAAGTTTAATAAGGTGTGAAGATATAATTGATATCCTGATTCTATATAGTTACATACATGGAATCACCCAGCATATACACTGCCTAAAGTAAATTATGGCTGTGTTTTTTTCAATCAGTCGTAGATATTAATTTATTTTCAACTAAAGTTTATTAACTAAACCGTCTTTGATCTACGGTTGTTGATCTAAGCTCAATAGGTCACAAGCTAACAAACTGCAAATTTACACTGCTTCATTTATCATACATATTTCACAAATCCAAATACTTTTATGAATGTTTTCTTCTGTTTTATATTCTCTTCATTTCATGTTTGCAGTACATCCTTCATTGTAGAAATTTGAAAAAATTGCACATAAATTGTAGCACAGGATTTTCAGCTGACACATTAATGGAAATACCAACAAATCTTCCGTTACTCAAGTCACTCACAATTGAGAAAACGTGTCGAATCCGCCCCGAAAATTTATGCGAGTTTTTTAAGAACAGCGCATTGGAATTGAACCAATTTGGATTGACAGGTAAGAGAATCATTTATGTCCTTGTATTTTGCTTCCTGTTTCTGCTTGAATATAAAGTGGATGGTCTGCGAACAAAAAAAACGAATGTAATGTCTCGTGATTATGTGTGCTTTAGATAACTTACGTACCTTATCTAAGAATTGGACAACTTTTTTAAAGTACACAGACACTACATGCTTCAATAAGGAAGATACTCAACGCCAAGTATCCAATCGGATTAAAAACTACTATTTGAGAAAGAAAACAGCGAAAGAAACCAAAAGAGCATCTGCTCCATCAGATCAACTGGTCAAACACTGGTTCGCTGAATTTAAATGTGATCGAACCAACACGAGTACCGCGTCATCTCCAGGCCGCCCAAAAGATGTCATCCATCGTATCATATTGGATCACCGTAAAGTGAAAGTTCGCGAGATAGCTGAAGCCATGGGCATATCAGATGGTTTTGAGTATACAATGTTGCATGAGCTGAACGCACGATTGAAGCCACGTTTACTCACAATGGACCAAAAACAAAAACGTTTTGATGATTCGGAGCGCTGTTTGGCACTATAACGGTGTAATCTGATTTTTCTCGTCAATTCACCACGATAAGCAAACCACGATTCCACTACTACACTGTACAGCCTAATAAAAAGCTAGCAGAGTGGTTACAAGCAGGCTAAAATCGACCAATGCGCCTATAGATGTGCCTATAGCGCCTGTCGCTTCGTTGATGTGACATCGGACAGTGAGACATGTTATATGTTCGCGCGAATCATTCTTTGTGGATAATTATTTAACTCCCAGTGGCCGTTATAATTTCATTACTCTCATCACCCGAGCATTTTATAATTTTCATTTTGGATACTTAATTTTCATGTTTGTGATTCGAAACCAATTTGTACAGTTATCCCGTTACGTACATTCAGTTCAACTGAACGGTAAACAATTCGCTGACTGTGTTAACATTTGTTTTCCCATATTGAACTAAACCGTTAAACAAAATCTATTTTCCCCTGATTTAACGGGTATTTTTGACTCCATACATACTTTCTGCTATATTGTTGAAGTTTTGTGATTAACAATCTTAATATGGCAAATACATCTTCATCGCGCAACAACCTTCTTTGTGAAGCCTGTCACAAACCTTTGAATAAAAATTCTGTTGTTTGCGGCGGGATATGCAATCGTTCATTCCACAATTCATGCATGAAATCTACGCGCAAGTCTTCTAATATTACTTGCAATGAATGCAGCGACATCAAGCCATGCCATGTTCTGAGGATGCTTCAATTAACGAACACTAATTTTGAAAGTATGAACGAGCGATATGAGTCGTTATCTCGAGACAATGCTGTAATCGGGAATATTATTAAGAACTTATCTTCTTCATTAAAACCTATGGTCGATTTAATAGACGACTTACGCGGTCACCAAGATATAGTCGTGGCACTATCCTCTAGACTAGACCAAATTGAAGATAAGATGGACTTAATTCTATCTAAAATTAGGAGTGTCGATCTTAAGGCGTCAGCCGTAGCTGACACTGTAATAGACATTACTGACACGAGTCTAACGTCGTATTCGATCGACCTAATATCGTCGAAATTAAACCCAATGGAGCATCAGCTTGATCGTATCTCAATCTCCCAACCCTCAAAACCTGCATCACGATCTATTGCTTGCCAGACGGTTCTGGAAAATGAAAAACCAACAACTTCTAATAGTGTTGCTGCAAAACACAAACCGATTTCTGATAATGTTGACGCAAAACATAAACCAACTTATGAAATAACAGATGCAGCAATGAGTGAGCGGAAAGCGAATTCAAAAGATAACATCAAATGTTCAAAATCATCTGCTAATGCGATTTCAAAATCTCCAGTCTCCGCATCTAATGAAGATAAGAAAACTAACTCAAAAGCAGTAGATGCCAACATCGTTTTAGATCCTCATATGGTATCAAATGATTTGAATATTTTCAACTGCACCCTCAGAGGTGTCACACAACCCAGAGCTATATTTGTATCTAGGTTTGCTCCTGATACCACCGCAGATGACGTAAAGAAAAATGTTGAGGGAATCCTTGAGCATACAAAATCCTTCATCCCTAAGGACTGTGTATCAGTTATTAAGATAGGGAATCGGCATCGTGTATCATCATTTAAAATTATAGCACCAGATTGTTATCAACTGGTGCCCTTCAGCGGACGGCACTTTCGAAAATCCGAGCTCTACTGCTATTGGCGGACAACACGACATCAACATTGCAAATGAGTTTATAGCACTTGGTTTGTTTCAAGCCAATTGCATCCGGGACGCAAATGGAAAAATGCTGGACCTGATTTTTTCGACTGATGCCTCTTCTACTGTGGTGAAACCCCTCACATTTCTCATCGACGAAACCGCACATCATTGTGGACTCAACATTATTTTCAAGCCAAAGTCTAGTAATTACTTATCATCGAGCACATCTGAACTTAAATTTAATTTTAGACGAGCTAATGTCGATAAATACGTGACTTGCTTGCTAACCATGATTGGTCTTCCGTGTTGCAGGAACCTAATCCGGATAAAGCTACGTTTTATTTCCACATTCGGTTGTTTAGCTGTTTTATACGGTGCGTGCCAACTACCTTCAATGAAAGCAAGGTTCATTTTCCTTGGATGTCTCCACAGCTTTGCCATTTGGAAAATTCCAAAAACAAACCCTGGAAAAAGTTTCGCCTGACTCGCTCAGAACCTGACTATCAACGTTTTTCTACATTACGAGATCTGCATCATAAAGAAGTTGCATTTGCATATCATAGACATACGCAACAGCTAAAATTTAATTTTCAAGCTCAACCTAAGAGATTTTGGAATTTTGTTAATTCTAAGACTTATAACGATAGGTATCCACATTTAAATCTGACGACTCCTATTTTGATGATCCCTTTGGTATTAGTAATTTATTTGCTTCTGTTTTCCGTAAAGCTTATCGTACGGACTTTCCAAACTCCAGACAATTTTCACCCTACTTGACGAACTCAACAGTTTCTTCTTTGGAGATGAAGGATTTAAAAATTGACTAGGACACTATTATCACATTTGTTAATAAACTTGACAATAAAATAACACCTAGCCCAAATGGCATACCTAATTTGGTCTTGAAATATTGTGTGTCATCACTACTACCTGTGCTGTTTTATATTTTCAATGCATCCTTAAAAGCAGGCATCTTTCCTCATTTGTGGAAATACTCCACCGTCACTCCTATATTCAAGAAAGGGACTCGTAATGACGCTTGCAACTATAGACCTATTGCAAAACTTCCCTGCGTCGCAAAACTTTTTGAAGCCATAGTCACGAATGTTGTGGCCTTTCATTGCAAATCCATTATGGCTCCGTATCAGCACGGTTTTATGAAAGGTCGTTCAACCACAACCAACCTGCTTGAACTCCAAACTGACTGCGCTTACACAGACTTGACGAAAGCCTTTGATAAGCTTGATCACTCTATACTTTTAGCTAAGCTTCATTCCTTACAATTCCCTTACTTGTTTTTAAATTGGGTTGACTCTTACTTGATGAATCGAACCCAACGTGTATCCTTTCGCGGTGCCTTGTCATCTGAAATTAAAACCACATCTGGTGTTCCACAAGGTAGTCATCTAGGCCCTTTACTGTTCGCCTTATTTATTAATGACGTAGGTTCCATTCTGTTCTTCTTTATGCCGATGACGCTAAAATTTTCAAAGCTGTGAGAAACTTTAACGATTGCAATGATTTCCAGCATGATCTAAACAGATTTGGCAGCTGGTGTTCCGATAACAATCTCCTAATTAATCCTGACAAGTGTACGATTATATCTTACACACGCAAAAATAATCCTGTAATCTATGAATACTCACTTTTGAGTACATTTTTAAATAGATCAGCGAAAGTGCTCGATTTAGGAGTATTGCTGAATCAATCCTTCACATTTGACGATCACATCGATTCAATCGTTGTGAAAGCTAGCAATGCGTTAGGTTTTGTCAGAAGACGTTCGAGGGAATTCAACGACATTTTTCTAACTAAGACTCTCTTTTGCAGCTTAGTCAGACCTATTGTCGAATATGCAAGCATTGTATGGGCACCATATCAAAAAGTCTACATAGACCAAATTGAGTCCATTCAAAAGAGGTTCTTACATTTCTGCCTCCGCGGTCTTCCGTGGTATGACCCTTTACATCTACCTCCTTATCAATACCGCTTAAATCTTTTACGAATGGATACCTTGAACTCTCGACGTCAAAATTCCAAAATCTTATTTGCCGCGAAAATTTGACTCAAACTACTTATTAAGTCAACTTAATTTTAACACTAATAATAAACGTGTCAGGCAGGTTAACTTTTTGTCGATCCCTCAACATCGGACCAATTATGGTTGCAATGAACCAGTCACTGCAATAAGTAAATGCTTTAACGAAGCTTATTATAAGTTTGATTTTCATTTATCTACAACATCACTTAAACGATTTATGCATAAGAATAATTAATTTTTTATTGTATGTGTATAGTCTGGATTAGACGAATTTAATAAATGAATGAATAGATGAATGAAAATCAGGTGGAAAAGTCTTCGCCGGTTTTATGGGGGGAATATTTTGGTAATACTCATGATCTATTTTGGAAACTGAAAAATGGTCACAAGAGACTACTATGTTGAATCATTCAATTGTTGAATAAAGAGATCAAGCAAAAACGGCCTCATTTTGCAAAAAAAAAAAAAAAAGAGTTCTTTCATCATGACAATGCACCCGCTCACATTTCAGTCAAAACAACGGTAAAACTGATTTGCGCTACGAATTGCTTTCTCACCCACAATATTCTCCAGATCCCGCTAACAGCGACTATGACTGTTTCCAAACTTGAAAAGATGGCTTGATGGAGGGAGATTTTCATCAGATGATGAAGTTGAAACGGAAACTGAGGCCTATTCTGAAGCACTTTCTTCAAAGCATTATTTGAAAGGCACCAAAATATATATTGGAAGACCGTTGGACCAAGTGCGTTGATATAGATGAATAATATATTAAAGAATAAAATCAATTTTGCATAGCAACATTTTTTTTTCTGCATTAGGTTCCTTCCTTATTGAAGCATATGGTAACCAATAGCTTTTATGTTTTTCTTATTGATATGAGGATTTAGTGCGCTTACGGTTAAATTAGAAACTTCAAGAAAATAAACTTAATAGCCCGATTTCTATTTAATTTCTACGAACGAGACTTGTGGTACTGAAGTTTGCATCGTTTCGCTATCAAATCAATAGGGATCAATTCCACATACCATATGTTAAATCCAATAAGAAATAAAATCCAATCGTCTTTTGAGTTTTGTGTTACTTATATTTCAGATTGCTGCTGTCATTTCCATGATGATTGCCTTGGCATTTTGGTGGCACATCAGAGCCATCATTTAATTCATCTGGCATTGCGCAATTGCTTACATTTGAAGGATGTTTCAGAAATTTTCGAAAAATGCAAATTTTTACGGACGCTAGATTTAAGTGGCTGCGAAATACTAAAAGCCGGAATAAATTTCAATTCGAAGCTATTTACCAATCTTTTGCAAGCAACGCTCCCTAGTCATTTAAATGAACAGCAAGGGGACATACAAAAAAGCGTTTCCGCAAATGTGATTTTCAAAAATAATGTTACTCAGAAAGGTTTTGAGCTCGAACACTAACGTATTGTCACATGAAATTACAACGATTTTAAGTGTATTGTACTGAGCTGTAAATTTGAATCGTGTGTCAATTAAAACAAAAATTTATTTTTTAGCATATGGTTTGGTAGCTTAGTACTGATTTACCAGGTAACTGGCTCATTGACGACAATGAAATAATAGTATAATTTTTATAAGCCGGTTGAATGATACAGCTTTTCAAAGCCTATATGGCAGTTTTTAAAATAGCTTATTAATAATCGCATTATTATTACGAATAACAAAAGAATATTTGACACGTAAATGAAGCCACAAGAAATCTTTGATGGCTTTACAGTTTAACTGTCCCAGCTTGTCTTGCCTCATATTAAAGCATATATGGGCCAATGACAATACCTGCCTAAAATTTGAGCTATTTTTTAACTTAATCCAAACGAAGCAAAGTAGAAACAATTTGTTTGTATATTAGCATAAATATTTGACATTAATAAATCGAATCAAAAAAACAAATTTTTTGCTGCTAGCACACGGTAACCAGCATCAGACAATTTCGTAAATATTCCACCAACAGATGCTTCTATTAGATATTCATATGCAAAGCAATTGTAATAAAAATAAGGAACTAATTTCTAAATTTTCCGAGTTTTAAAAATTTTCGGATGGCAGCCTCAAACAACGTTTAACCGCTGAAACGCTCTATGAAATCCTGCGATGATAACGAAATTCAAAGTATAAGTTGATTTAAGTATTAGCTTGGTATGGTTAACTTATTGCTACTTCGTTGGAAAAGTGTTGCCAGCACTGAACATTTTCATCATCTATGTTATAGTTGGGTTTTGTTGCTTTGGATAAGGAATGGTTGATATGATACTACAAAAAAATATATAACGTCTTTCCACATTTTTTTGTTACTCAAAGACATTTCTTCGAAAATCTGTTTTCTAGCGGTTCTGATGCTTTAGACTTTTTTTTAGTTTGGCAACGCTTAGACGCAAAAGTTTATTTTACAGGTATTGACTGGGGCTTCCAGATTACCGCAAATCTGCCATTAGGGCTCTGAGAATGATGTACCGTCTTAAACTCAGAGAGGTCTAAAATTAATCTCCTATTTTCATGTTTCTTTAGCATGCACTGCGTGACAGAGAGGAACAGCTTTTCAACTCAATGTTCAGGAGTCTACGAAAAACGCCCATTCTTGTGGATTGTATTCAATCTTCAAAGCTTTCATTAAGCCATTTATGTTATGATCAGTTACAAGCTGGTTTTCAGATTTAAAATGTGGCATCAAATCTTTCTAACGATTTCTGTACAAATTAATTTTAACATCCAGTTGTAATAAATTCCATTGTTTAAGTCTTGATCCGAGTAATTATACTTTATCTTTTGGCAAATTTAAATCTCATATATAAAGTTACTGAGTTCAACTTGCAAAATTCTATTAGGTTCGTTACAATCAACATTTTCATCCAAAAACTGATGCTTGTGAGGCTGTAGGTTCATTGTTGTCAACTTCCATTAAATTCAATTAGATCCTCCAAGTGGTCTTCGGGAGATTGAGGAACAGGCAAATCGCTTCCGTGTTGAGCTAATCGTAACCGATGCTACGTCTGGATATACCAGGCTTCGCTTCTTTTTTCTCGACTTACCATGCTGGCTGGGAGGTATCAAGCAAAAGTAAGAGTGATTCGTATAATAAGGAGGCTCCCGCCATATCATTGGAACATTGAAAGGTAATGAACGTCTTTTTATTTAACCACTTGATCAAACTAGTAGATCAAATAATGCAAATAAAATGTGGTACCGGGGATTTGTCTTGGACAATTAAATACAAAATAATGGAAGGAAACAGTTTTTGGAAATGTTTGGCAACTTAGATTCATGCTACTACATACAGTCAGACAAAAAAGGCTCCGTACGATGCTGTTTTTTCTTGATTTACGAGAATAACATTGTGATATTACAAAATATTATTAATTTAAAAAATTAGATGCTTTCTACAACTCTTTAATTACAAATATCAGAAAAAAAATTTCAAATTTATCCATTCATAGCGATATGGTAATTCACTAAAGTAAATTGTTCAAATTTTTATGTCAAAAAAATATCCGTACGAATAAATGGCTACACTGTGTTATACAAACATGTGCAGTGCTAGACGCGTGTTAACTTCATACAAATTTGAGCATTTCTCTTAGCATACAGCTAGCATAGTTATAGCCTTGTGAAGATTTGAGTCAAGTTCAGAAAACATGACCATCGGCTATGGGTAAGGAAATCAGTTTAGATACGCGCAAAATCATCGTTAAGCTGTATTGCCAAGGAAAGTCAATGGGCGAAATAGCGAAAATAATTGGAAAACCGAAGTCTAGTGTGCAGTATGTCATCAAGCAGTACGGAGAAACCGGATCCTTGAAAAATAAGCCTGGTTTAGGACGTCCAAAAATTTTAAGTGCTACAGCCCGACGGTCAATATTGCTAAAACTGAAGGAGAATTCAAGAACCAGCGCATCTAAAATAGCAGGCGAGGTAAGAAAGGAATTCGACCTGACAGTTAGTGATGAAACCATCAGGAATGTTCTACGAGAGAATAACTTCCATGGTCGAAAACCTAGGCGTAAGCCTTTTATTTCAAAAGTTAATCGAAAGAAGCGATTACATTTTGCAAAAATCCACGAAAATAAGGATGCTACCTTTAGGAATCAAGTTTTGTTTTCGGACGAGAGCAAATTGAACGTGTTTTGCTGAGACGGCAGAGGAAAAGTCTGGCGCAAATCTAAGGAGGAGCTGAACGTAAAAAATCTAGTCCCAACTGTTAAGCACGGCGGTGATAGTGTGATGTTGTGGGGGTGTATGGTGGCTTCAGGAGTTGAAAGCTGCACTTCATTGATGGTAAAATGGATCGGTGGCACTATGTAAATATTTTGAAAAACATATCTGCGCGAAAGTGTCAATTCTTGGGTTTGGAAAGTGATTTCATTTTCTAGCTAGACAATGACCCAAAGCATACCTCAATGGTGGTTAAGGAATGGCTTTTGTATAACAAGCCCACGCAACTTCACAGTCCACCACAATCATCTGACTTAAATCCCATTGAGCATTTATGGGATGAATTGGAACGCAGAGTGCGGAAACACGCGATAAAAAGCAAATAAGAGCTTAAGGCTAAACTACAAGAAGAATGGAATTTAATCGGACCAGAAATCACATCAAAACTTGTTAACTCAATGTCCAGGCGTTTGGCAGAAGTCATTAAAGCTAATGGAAATGCCACCAAATATTAAATCACATCTACAGAATATTTTTTTTTACCTTTAATTTGATTCATTTCTGCGTTGGTACGGAGACTCTTTTGATGTTAAATTTTGACTTATTTGCTTAATTGAATTACTGTATTGAAATGTGGCAATTTTTTTGTTTTTTCTTATCATATTTAGTAAGTAAGGAGTTGTCGAAAACATATTCATTTTTGAAATAAAAAAATATTGTAATATCTCAAAGTTATTCTTGTAAATGCAGAAAAGATAGCATCGTACGGAGACTTTTTTGTTTGACTTATATCTATCAACAAAAATTGTTTGCATTATTTACACAACTACGCGACTTAATTAAAATTGCAGATTTTTCAACAAAAACATATCGAAAATACTAATAAATTAATAAAACTTCAAGTTTTCACCGGCAAACAAAACATAGACAGCAGTGGGCACACTAACTAATAAATAAGATCAAAACCTATACGGGAAATCACTAAATATTTTGAATGCTCATCATAAATATTATAATTTTACCAAACTACCCGCCATTGTATTAAGTATGACATAAATTAATAATAAGAGCTAACTATAAACTTAAATTTGATTGTCTTTGTTTAGATTCAGCGAATCAAATGCTATAGATATAGTACATTTCCACGTAAAAAGCGATTTTTATAAAGACCAGTGTTATGTTTTATTTGGATTCAATTTTTCTATTCGATCATTTGCTGATAGAAATAAATGTGACGTCAATGCATTTGCTTTTATAGCTCAGAAAGAAATTAGTTTTTGGCTTCAGGCTTCAATTTTTGGCAAAAAGGTCACCTTTTAACCAAAATTCAATATCTAAAATAATAATTTTAAATGATTAAAAAAACCGAAAGAATCAGCTCTAATCGGATAAGTTTTTACCACCAGCTGGTTTAGTAGATTTGCAAGGAGAGCAGACTTACCGAGAAACAACTTTAGGCAGCCAGTCACCACCACAGTATTTTGCCAACACCGGGTCGTTAGTAGAACTTCCATCGTAAAAAATCAGATGATCACGTTCTCCAGTGCAATCCGCCCAAGCTCTTATTGAACGCGCTGTTTTGTTTAGGCTTGCTATCGACCTGGAAACAATCATGTTTTTTTAAAAAAGTGAATTACTTTGGTAGTGAAAGTCAAGAATATGTGGGTGGTATGATTTACATAAAAGTCCAGAAATAGCAAGAAAAATATGTCTAACATACATAGATGGAAAATTCATACATACATATGATCTGACTAAATCTTTGAAAAACTTAAGTTTGAGGTAAAGTTCTTTAAATAGGTTAAGTAATAGCTAGGGTTGCCAACTCTCTCGGAATTACAGAATTTTCCTGGAAAAATACAGTTTACTTAAAAAATCTCCCGGCTCCCGGAATGCAGTTAAATTCTCCCAGAAATTTAACAAAAATTGCCGTCAGAGCATTTATATATTTATATTTTTATTTTATGCTCGCTTTTATATACTTGTAAATAATACAATATTAATGAATAAAAATCGCGAATTGCACTAGATTTGTACAATTGATTTAACTGTGGCATGGCAACACTGGCGGCTGGCCGCCTCGCAGCCTGCGAATGGGGCGCGCGGCTAGCGCATCATTTCATCATCTTTTGTTAGTTCATTTTCGGTAGTTGGTTGCGTAATAGCAACAATATTTTGTAATAATTCAAGTGGCGGCCAGAACCAACGTGTTTAGTTTGTACTCGCTGTAAGTACGCATGTATTGTTATATTCTAATATTATATATTATTATATTCTATTGTTACATTCTACAGGGGGGTCAGTCTCTCGGGACTGGCTTCAGGGAGCGCGAATCCCTGCACTTCCCCATGATGTATGAAAATCGTAAGTCAATCAAGATTGCATAAACGATACGTACACATTAAGGCGACAAAAGAAGTACAAGTGTCAGGGTTGTAACCAACGAAACTGGAGGTAAGACTAAGTAGTACGAAACGTCGAAAGTTAGTCTGACTAACAAGTAGATAAAGTAATGCGAAAAGAATGACAACCGAAGGAAGTAATTAGGTTGACAACGGAAGTACGATGGGCGTCGAGGGGGCTTGTGAAGATCCAGAGGCACTTCCTAAACGTGGATCCGCAAGCCTGGTTGTTGGAGTCAGTACTTGGGTTTGAGTGTCTCCTAAAACAGTCCAAAACATACAAGAACATAACAGCGGAACTATGAACGTTTGCATACTGGCAGTTGCCAATCAAGTAAGCAACATAACAAGTAATAGTCAGTTCTCCCGAATAGTAGCAAATAGTCGCGGATAAACATTGTAGCAAATAGTAGCAAAATGTCGAAAACGGATATTATGCTGGACTCACATAGTAGCCAGAAAAGGGACGACTGGCGTCTACTTAGTACGGTGAACTGCTGACAAAAGTATAAAGAAGTTTGAGATGGAAGAATTTGTAGAATGTAGATTTATATTGAGGTTCTCGAGATACAGAAACGTCGAGGAACCGGCGCCAAGAATTGACAAAGTAATATCAAAAGTCCAACAAGATAATGAAATTTTCTTACAAGATTCGGTAGAAGAATCAAAATTTTATGCACTATGGTGCAAAGTAAATCGAAATGTCGCGGACTAGGTGTAAGGAAACGACAAAGTACATAGAATCATCATGAGAATTAGAATGGCGATCTTGCTACGATCTTGCTAGGCTGTGAGGACGCTCACATGCTGAGTCGCCTTGATCTGGCATTTGATTAAGAGGAAAGACGAAAGGTTTGATTTGCTAACAGTCTGTGCTTGCACAGACTACCTTAGCAATACGGGAAAAGAAGACTGGTTTCTGCCAAGGCTGATTGTGCCAAGCAATCGGTTCTTGGCTTAAGGAAACATGAACAAAGTAGCAAATAAGACGGCACCCAAGTGCTGACAAAAGCAATTCCACCAAAGAGACAAAACAAAAAACACGGACAAAACATGTTTTTCTGAACAAAAACACGAATGTTTTGTAAAAACTGAACAGTTTCGCGAGCATTTTTGTCTCTGAAAACTGTTTTAGTAAACAAAACACCTTTTTTGTCCGTGTTTCTTGTTTTGTCTCTTTGGTGGAAACCCGGCATAAGTTTTACGGACAATCGGCGATTCAGTGTTTGAGGAAGTTAGCGGTTAGTGATCAAAACACTTTCAAAGAAGATGCAGAAAAATATTTGGAGCGTTGTTTAAGCTATTTAAATGAGTGGTACGAATTTGACACTTCTATCTATAAGAAAATGAACATTTTGACAATGGACAACGAAATTGACTTCAAAGAACTCCAAGATCTGATTGCTTCTCTAAACGTGCCAATAAATGAGGATAAATTGTACGACGATTACTGTTTGCTGCGAGAAGTGAGTGATCTTGAGGCAAGTGAATCAAAGACGGTAGACTTGCGTTGAGTTAATTTTTTTGAAAAATGTAAAGAAGAATCGGGGAAAGAAATAAAAAAACTTGTTCCATTCGCTCTATCGACCCCGATCAAATGTTGCCGTTTAACGTGTTTTCAGCGTAGTAAACGAGCTGCAGTCAAAAAATCGTAATCGGCTTAATGAAACACATGTAAAATCAGAAATACAGGTGTGCACTAACTTTAATTACGCATGTAAAGAATTCTATAACTTTATCCTTGCAAATCAAAAGGCATTACAAGCAACTTGTAGTGTAAAGAAATATCATTTTAAATAAATAGAATTGATTTTCACTCATTTTATTATTTTCCTCCGGGTTTTCCGATCCACTGAGTTGGCAACCCTAGTCATAGCGTAAGGTACTTTAACTGGCTATTGTCAAGATGATCCCAACCACTGTACAGTAAAAAAATATAATCTAAAATAAAAATGAGAGCCAGCAGGCCAAAATAATATACCCCCTAGTTTGTAATTTTTATTGTTAGTAGTACTTAAGTTAGGTTAAAAGTGTACAAATAAACTTAAAATAAAATCGTTTTCAATTCAATGCCAAGTGTTTGAATGTAAACTACACGCCATTGTCCAGATACACCAAAATTATGAAAGATTTCTAGAAGAGCTTTAATAATGGATTTGGCAGTAGCTTTAGTATAGTGATCCAGCACTTTGAAAAGTTGGGTATTTCTGCTTTGGGAACGTGGATAAAGATGGAAAATTGTTGCATGGGTCTGTCAAAAATTCGTGTCTTTTATTGGAGGTATTAACACGTGATTACAAAGTTTGCATTGTTTGCAAATTACGCAATTAGAGATATACATTCGTAAGAGTGGGCTAATAGTTATGACGATAGAAAACTTTAGTGGTGTAACGTATTCCATAATGAAGTGGGGTTTGATCAAGGAATAAAAATAGAATAATATTTGAATTGTAATTATTAAATCCACTATACAGCAATTGTTACGCAGCAATGCAGTTCTATCATTCTCATAAACCCATTGAATTGTTTTCCTTGAAATATCCATCTTTTTGAAACAAGCAATTAACACCAAAAAAAAACTTTCGGAAATATACCAAAAGAAAAAAAACTAAGACTTCTCCACATAAGAATTTCGAAGCATTTTAGAAATCACCTTTTTACTAACGCCTTGTGCTGATTTTCCTGACTAACTGAAACCATAGCATGTTTGCACGTTGGAACCGTTTTTTGACGAATCGTCCAATAGCACGTAACGTTTCTCGGATACATTCCAGGAAAATTTGGACTTTGAAGGCGACACTTTTTGCGATAACATTCGTCGAATTGCCTTGTGCAATAAGTTCCGGGTGTGACACGTCCCAACTCAAAAAGGTCATCACGGACGCCATACCTGCAGACAATACCACATTAAAGATTCGTTTGAGAAGCACGGAATATATGTAAGAGCGTTTCTAATGCAATTAAATTAAACAATGTTTTCTTACCTGACGATGGCATCCGATTGGCTTATGAATTTATACCTAATGTTGAACTCAAATGGATGCTCTTCTTGCTGAGGTGGAGCGTGAAAGACCTATGAAGGAATATATTTGCAACATATTAGATAATATGGTAAAGTGCAATGGCAATACTTCGAAATAAAGACGGTGTCAAAACTACATATTAATGCATCGCTTTTGCATACAATAAGCATGACGAGTTCGAATTATATTTTTCGGGGAATCACATTCTAAAAATATCAACATGAAGCTGGCGGATATTAAAAACGCCAATAAAGATAGCGCAGTGAAGTAGTCGCGTGGAATTTGGAAAGGTTTAGTAGTGATAAAATTTTTTATTTCAAAAATTGGCCGTAAAGATTCGGAAACTACTCCAGAGGAAAGAAGAATTATTATAAACTTGAGAAAGGAAGGAAAAAGGTTTGTTGACATATCGAATGCTCTAAATAGAAGTGAATCCACTGTGCGGAGTATTTGCAAACGACATGGATCAACGGATGATATCAAAAGTAAACATCGCTGTGGCCGTCCTCCAGTATTAACTCAACGTGAATGTCGGAAAATTGTTAGTGATACTTCAAGAAATCCAACAACAACTTCTTCTGAAATCATAACTAACATCAGCAAAATTTATGGTAAGACAGTGAGTGCCCGGACAGTGCGCAATGTACTGAAAAGTGCTGGTTATAATGCGAGAGTACCACGAAAAAAACCCTTAATCTCAAAAATAAACCAAAAGAAGCGACTAACTTTTGCGAAAGAACATGAGATGAAAGATTTAACATTCTGGGATACAGCACTGTTTTAAGATGAAAGTAAATTGAACTTGTTTAATTCCGATGGAGAAAAGTATGGAGAAAATCATGCACAGAACTGCAAATGAAAAACCTAAGGCAGACTGTTAAACATGGGGGCGGTGGAGTTTTAGTGTGGGGGTGTATGGCATCATCGGGGGTTGGGAAACTTGTATTTATCAACGGCATCATGAACAAGAACGTTTATTGAAATATCCTGAAAGATGTCTTGAAAATCAGCAGCAATAACTTGGGTCTTGGTAGCAGTTATTACTCTCAACATGATAACGATCCCAAGCACACGGCTTACTGTGTGCGTCAAATGGATCGCGTATAATGTTCCGCATATGCTCAATACGCCACCGCAATCACCAGACCCCAACCCCATCGAGCACCTCTGGGATGATCTGGAAAAAGGATTCGACAGCATAATATCACAAACAGGACACAACTTGAAGCAGTTTTACAGGTGGAATGGGAAAGCACTTCCACTGATTACACAAAAAAGTGGAATCATTCGATGCCTTATCGTCAGAATACTGTTATTAGCATCCCACCCACTTTGAACAGTACTATGCCAGATGTGCCAAAATCAATAATTCCCAGAAACTTAAGTGACAGAATATCCACTTACAAGTCTGGCTGGTTATTCCCTTTTTTCTTACTTAACCTATAGTCTGTTAGTGCGGACGTAATGGCTCTATTCTTTCCGTTCATAGTGCCCGTTTCCCGAGTGGCTACCGCCCATTTTCCCCTGTGTTCTTTCACTTTGACTTACATTAGAATGATACGTGAGCTGAGGAGGCTAGGTTGGCCCAGTGTCTCTAGGCAATCTATCTTGTTAAATCCTATATAATATATTTTTATATTTTTCAAAATCATGTGTCCCTAATTTGTCAAATTAAGCAGTAATCTTGGTTTATTTTTGAGAAATTTCATTCTGTATGCAGTACTTCCAAAAGACCTAACGATGCTAGAAATAATCACAAAAAAATAACCTTACCCGATGAATCTTACGTTAGTATACGAGCCTTACCTTTACGGATGCAGTGACGGTTGACGTTTCGCTAAAATACAATTGTGGACCAGTTGCTTTACCGCACCACGATCCTCCTGTGAAAGGGCGCCCCAATTCACTGAGCTGAAATGCAAAATGATTGATTCTATTAATATTTCAGGACAATAATTGTATCTAAATGGTTGTAATTATTAAGAGACAACAAAAGAGAGAAAAAGAACGAAAAACTCCAATAAAGGTCTAATCCCCCCACCTGAATAGAGAAATTGCGGACCAATTAGATCTTATTTCCATTCCCACTTCCACGCGTCTCACAAACGAGCAAATCGACGCGTTTTTTGAAGATTATAGCCGTATTATTCAACGTTGCTGTAATACCCATATTCCTAAGCGTCAACTCAACTACAACTCTCTCTTAACTCTTTCACCTCACACAATCATGTGTATCGAGCACAAGAAGAACCTCAAACGTCGGCTGTTCCGTAACATATTCTCCCGTTTTGCTCCTTCCATCCGGTCCCTCATAAAACAGTTAGACGTTATGATCCGTAACCAAATCAAAACTCTCTATGCTCAGTAACTCAAAGCCAAACTTTCAAACATCTCCCTCGATCAAAAAACGTTTCGCAAATTACGAAACATCAGACCTAACCTTGCCAAGTCTATGCCTGCTACGAGGCTTATTCTCTCACAATCTCTTTCTCCTGAAACCAAGGCGAATACGCTTGCTAATTACTCCCAAACTCAAAAAATCACCAAGTTGACACTAAATCCAACAACAGCAGGCTGTTTCCAACACCATCTTCAATATAAATCCTTTGAATTCCACTCCTAATGAAGACCTCTTTATTCATCCCATTCCATCTACTCCACATCTAAGCAATGAATGCGGAAGTCTTCCTTTCACTACTCCAAACATAATCTCCTCCATCATCCATTCTCGCAATAATAAAAAGTCGACCGGTCCCGACATGATCCCAAACGTTGTGCTGAAGAGATGCAAACATTCCATTTCTCCTTTCCTATCCATTCTCTTTAACCATTGCATTATCAATGGACATTTTCCCAGCAGTTAGAAAACTGCTAACATTATTCCAATCCCAAAAAAAATAAGAACCCAACATTACCCGAAAGCTACAGACCCATTTCCCTCCTATCCACTACTAGTAAAATATTTGAATGTGTAATCAAGGAACAGGTAATGTCCCATTGTGACACATTCGAAGTCATTCCACAATTCCAATTTGCTAACCTCCCCAAACACTCCGTTAATCATTCCCTCCTAACCCTATAAGCTGACCTGGTAGTCCACTTAAACAACCGCACTCCCGTCACAGCTTGTCTCCTTGACATCCAAAAGGCCTTCGACACCGTTTGTCAAGAAGGGCTTATCCATAAAATGTTCTCCCTCTTCCACTTTCATCCGCACTTGTGTAAAATTATTTACAGTTTCCTCTCTGATAGATCCTCGATAGTGAAAATAAACAATCTCTTATCAAATCCCTATGCTAACACAGCCGGTATCCCTCAAGGTTCCCTTTCTCCCATCCTCTTTGCCATCTACACAGCCGATATTCCACGACCCCCACCACCTCTCAAAATCTTACAGTTTGCTGGTGACCTCATTGTTTATTCACGTGCTCGTAGCCTCAAAATAAACGCGGAACGTATGTCTACGTACCTCGACACACTTCATAGCTACTTCCTCTCGTGGGACCTTATCCCCAACCCGTCCAAATCCGTATCCATCATAATTCGAGGCCACGTTAAGCTTTCCCGATCGACCAGACGACTCCTTCCCTACATAACGCTAAAAATGAACAACAATCCCATCCCTAGACATAACACCGTTACATACCTGGGCGTAGTGCTGAATACCAAACTATCCCCAATACCCCATGTGAACAACATCCTCACTAAAGTCCTGCATGCATACCACAATATATTACCCCTCATACACTGCTCCACACATCTCAAAAATTCCGTCAAGCTTAATTGCTATAAACAAGTTGTTCAATATTAATCATCCCGCAAAAACAATTCCAATTTGATTCTGCTTTCGGAGGCTGATTCCGCAAAACGATCGAGTTTCCCGTATCAATATTCTCTGCTTTGATAAGCTTTGGAGATGATATACGTTGTCTATGCTGATTTATAGACAAAAAGGGAACCATGATCACAATCAATAACCTTTACAAGTAAAATTATGTCGATGGATATAAGTCGGAGATGTTAAAATTTGTCACAACTAGCGTAAATACAAATTAATGATTTCCAACTGCAAGTGGTCATGCCAGTCAAGTATGCACTGTGTCCTGGTGTCTGATGAGAATCAGTGCATACTTTCGAAACCACTTTGTCAAAATAGAATTTACAATGTAGATTAAAATTTTTAATGTAAACAAAAAGTTGTTCAATTTTAATCATCCCGCAAAAACAATTCCAACTAATTCGTCCTATCATTTCTCACGGTTTTCCTGTTTGGTCTGATCTTTCCTCACACCAAATGGAGAGGCTGAGAGCAACGGAGCGGAAAATGCTGCGACATTGTCTCAACCTTCATCGCAAACCCAACTCCTACAAATTCCATAATAATTTCACCCTTTATAGCACACCCAAAATCCCAAGAATAGATTTATTCCTTACAAATCTATGTTTGAAATTCCTTGGCAAATGCCCTGACCATCCCAACAGTCTAGTAAGAAATGTACTAAACCTTCCACAATACCTTGATCCTCTCACTCACAGGCATGTCAGCCCGACTCACATTCTTTCCTTGAATGAATTCCACACACTACTTACAACACAAGGTAAGTTGCTGCTATATAATAGGCCATATTCGAGACGCAGGACAGGTACGGTATACTCGACGGCCCAATATAGATATTCCGACGGCCTGACGAAATTGGACGTGATCTTTCCTCCACAGACATACGAAACTAACTGCAACCTTACTTTCCCTCCCTGTCATCACACCCCTATCCCAAATTTTCTTCACTCCACTTTATTAATCCGCTCCTAGTGTTGCTCCAAACATGAAGTTATTGAGGGGTTTTACTGAGCTTTCCCCTCTATATTATAAGTTAGGTTAAGAATTTCAGATACATAATACGTACGTATTAACATAGGCTAAGATCTTGGTATAGTTTTAAAACTGTTAGACCTAAGACACATTAAGCTAGTACATTAGGTATAAGTCATGTTTATAATTTAATTTAAGCCCAATAAAATGTTTGTTTGTTTGGTAAAAAAAAAGGTCTAATCCCAACTTAAAACAGATGGAAAATGTATAATTGGTGAAAATGTAAATTTCGAATTAACAATTCTACTTACAGTGGCACACAGCTTATTTGATACAGTGACTATTTAAAAATGCAAATCATTGTAACTTTGCAATAAAGAATCCTATCCAAAAAAATTTAAACGTATTTACCTAGCTGCATGTTCAACGAATACAATGCAAACAAAAAATGTTTCAGCAATATTCCTCGGCGTCCGGTAAAAGAGAAATACCACTGGCGCAGAAAAATTGCAGCTCACAGCTTATTTGATACAGACACTTCAATGCGAACAAACTTCTATTTGTCGCGCCGTTAATCTGTCTTGCTTTTGTTTTTTGAATTTTTAATTGTGTTTAGACATTGTCTTAATTAATTTTTAGCAAGAACTTGTAAGCTGAAGTGCCAAAATAAGCCAAAATTGTAAAATGTGTCATCGCACCACAATTGAGCAGCGTGAATTGGTATTAAACCACTTTAAAAAAGGACAAAGTGTTCGAAAAATTGCTGAAAGTGTGAATTTGAGTGTCTCTACAGTGCAGCACATAATTGAGCGCTTGGTACACGAAAATCGGGTAGAAAATAAGAAGAGAAATGCGCCAAACAATATTTTCACCGTATCCGACGAACGATACATTGTAAGGAAAGTGAAAGCAAACACAAAGATTTCCGCTCCAAAATTGGTTACTGAGGTTCATCGTGAATTAAGGAAGTCACGTATTGCTGAAACCGTCCGACGAGTGCTTCGCGACCATGATTTCAACGAGCTAGTAGCTCGTAAGAAGCCATTCATCTCCAAAAAAAATACAATAAGCCGATTTGCCTTTGCCAAAGAGCATGTGGGAAAGCTATCCGCGTTCTGGAATACGGTTATTTTTGCGGACGAGTCCAAGTCTAATATTTTTGGCTCCATGCTCCTGCTCATATGTCTGACGCAAGGCAAACACTGAGCTAAACAAGGAGAACCTCAAAGCTACTGTGAAGCATGGTGGTGGTAATGTGATAGTTTGGGCCTGCATGTCCGCAGCCGGAGTCAGAAATTTAAAGTTTATTGAGGAAACAATGGACCAAACAAAGTACCTTGATGTACTCAAAAACAATTTGCTGCAAAGCACTGAAAAACTGGGTGTTAGCAACTAATTTCGGTTGTACCAAGACAATGATCCAAAGTACAAGTCGGGAATTGTGCAGTCCTGGCCAATTTGGGATTGCCCTCATTTGATGTCTCCGCCGGTACAGTCACCAGATATGAACGTCATTGAGAATCTGTGGACTTTGTTGGATAACAACATTAGAAAACACAAGATTTCTAATAAACAAGACCTGAAGAAAGCACTGCTAGAGGACTGGCAAAAAATTACTCCTGACATCACAAAAAAACTCGTTGACTCAATGCCGAATAGGCTTCAGGCTCTGCTTAAGGCTAAGGGCTATCATACGAAGTATTGAAATCAACTGAAAACCTCATAATTCACAACAATCTTAATGTTTAATCAAACTGTATCAAATAAGCTGTGACATGAAATTTGTTATTACTTTTAGTTTTTTGTTTTTTAAGATGTAAAACAGCAACTTTGTAACAAATATAAATTTGTTTCATAAACAACAAACATTTTTCTTCAAAATGGTGTTCAAATTTTTTTGATATTGTTATTATGTTTTGAGTTATTGCAACTTAATTTTTTAAAGAAGCACTGTATAGCTGAAATAAAATGTAACAGAAGAAATTACTTTTGCCACATCTAACGAAAGCTAAGAGATCACTCTTTTAAATTTGTATCATCTCGACTTAGGCAGCTTGTAATATGTATTATAATCATTGCGAGAGCGACTGAATTCAACAAAAAATACGGCAGATATTAGAATAAACTAGTACACTCTGATAAAAGATTTTGCATTTTCAAAGCGCTGTTTTAAACGTTTTTACATTTTTTACACACCTGCATAAATCCTTCAGGACATCCAGGTAGCTCGCCGCTTGGGCTGAAATTTGGTTCAATGCCATCCATATCAGAATCAACAAGTCTTTCGTCGAACCGCCCTACCGTGAATGAATCGAATATAATCTGGAAGAAACAAAATGAGTTAGGTTATGATAGTTTTGTCACAGCACTCGACATTATACGAGTAAATAAAAATGGTGTTTTTAGATGCGTCCGCTTTTTAACTTGTATAAAACAATAAGTATCAGTCGCATCACCTTATTTTTTTATTGCAAAAGTTGGCTCTTTACATTTAGTTTTTGAAAATGATGTGTTTCTTAAAAAAGTTTATTAACTAAATACAAAACAAGTATATTAAATAAATTTTCTAAATGACGGATTTAAGTAGTATCTTCGATACGGTTTTAGATGCCTCCGAACTCGGACAAAGCAATCTTGCCGAGTGCAGTTTAAAAGTTCTTAGCAATTTTTCGTTTGCATAATTCGCAGTTCTTACTTATATATTCGCGAATGCGAGTAGTTGCATAACTGGGGCTTGTTCTTAAGATGAACCGTAGCAGTTTTACAAGGAGTATATATTTGACATACTGACACCACACTATGGCTGAAACTAGAACAAATGTTTACGGTAGATTTCAAATAATTATGAATGTAGTTTATTTGGAACGCTGAGCGTTCATATGGTAAAGAGGGTTAATTTCTTTAGCATAGTTTTCTCTAGCAACTTTCCTGTAATTTCTTTACTATGAAGAAAGGATACATTAACATTGTTGCATACATTAATATTGCAATAACTACACTTCTAAAAGAAAGACACGAATATCAGTTGAGCGAAGCAAAAGGGAGAGAGCGTCTAGTTTAGTACAAACAAAAGAGCTGTATCACATTGCAATGAAAAAACGATTCTTGGAGTCATTGCTCGACTAGTCCTTAAGTGGATGAATGCGATGAATGCTCTCCGTTGTATTTTTTCAGAAATGCAAATTTAAACTGTCGACCAGAAAATTGACACTTGATATTCCTTGCGTTGCTTTATGTTTGCTTGCGGCGCAACGTGTGTACGTGATATATTTCAAGTTTCTGTCGCAAGTCCACCCCTTTTATGCCGTAAAACAATAAAATTGAAAAGCAGATTACATTAATGAAAAATGTAGTCCTGAGAAGATGTCTGGGAAGATTTGTGTGCATCTATGTTTCCACATTGCGAATATTGTTGTCTATGTTCTACTTTGAGAAATTCATGTCAATAACGCTGCAAACTTTCGGTGAGAATTCCTTGCCTAGCGTTTTTAATAAAAACTTTTCTATGTTACGTTATAAGTGTTTTGTGCATAATATGAATGATTTACATATGTTTATTATGTAACATAAACTATTTCCCCAAATATATTGGTAATAGTTTACTAAATTCGCTTCTTATCGCGAAAATAATCCTGTGAACTATGAGTTTCTCACTTTTGAATACCCTAATAAGTAGATCAGCGAAAGTACTCGATTTAGGCCAATGACAAACACGGCGGTTCCAGCGAGGTGTTTCCCGAGAGGAAAACCGAGTCGGTTTAGTTCTGCACTACAAAACCGAGAGGCGTCCCAACCGCGGTGTGCCACAAACGGACTAAACCGACTCGGTTTTCCTCTCGGGAAACGCCTCGCTGGAACCGCCGTGTTTGTCATTGGCCTTAGGAGTACTGCTGAATCGATTCAATCGTTTTGAAAGCTAGCAATGACTTGTTGTAGTCCAGTGAAATCCGACATAAAAAAGGCGAAACTTCGGAAAAATTAGGGGAAAGCTGAATTTTGGTGTGAACCTTGGTACTAGTGATGGGCGATTGCGAGATGTTTTAACAATCGAGATAATCGCAATCGGCGCCACAAAACAATCGAGATAATCGCAATCGATGCGCCAAAACAATCGAGAGAACAATCGAGAGAACAATCGAGAGAATCGAGACAATCGAGAAAATCGAGAGAATCGAGACAATCGAGACAATCGAGAGAACCGAATAAACATCTCGCCATCGTAGCAATCGAGAGAATCAAATATATATCTCGCCATCGTAAGGATAGGTTTATCTTAAGTTAAAATCAAGATATCTTTAACTCTTTGGTGGCGGTGGGCATGTAGTGTATAAGCACACCAGTATACACACTAAGCTTGTAGAACCGCTTATGAAGAATAGATTTGAATGGATTGGATATACTATTTAGCAGATTTTTTTACGTGTGCATACATATGGAATGTAATGATCAGATATGCATGGAAATTTATATGGCTAGCATTTATCATGTGGGGCATTTCACGGGAAGCGGACAACGAAAAAAAGTCGAGGTTCCGGATTTCGTTCATATTATGCATAATGGTACTTCTAGAGGATATGAACGTGGATGCACAATTTTTTTCTTCTATGAGGTTCAGTTGCCGAGTTATGGGCTTCTGAAGAATTGAAGAACCTGATGAAGGGTTTTTTTGGAAGCCGATTTTGAGATTGAAAAAAATATATTAAAAACATTAAAAATATTGATTGGTATAGAAAATCAACTGTTCTTTTTAATTTTAAAATTAGATTTGGAATAAAAAAAATATTTTCTGTTTAAAACCGGAAGTAACCATTTCAACTCGTTATTTGAGTAACTTAGACCATGTTATTTTTTTTTTATTTTTATAGTAAAACAAAGCTTAAACTATATTTGTTTTATCATAAAAATTTTAGGATGGGATGGCGAGTAGTTTGGGAGGTAGGTGAATTTTAGTATATACAAGTCGTATGAAGCGTGACACCCGAAGCTTGATTAGCATAGCTAGTGAGTGTGAAAACAAAACATTTTTAGTAAAATTATTGCTATATCGTTAAAATATTATATATAGAATTGATATAGTTAAAATAAAGCGATAGAGTTTCAATATTAAAAGTTGCTAATGCTAATTTATTTAATAAAAAAACAAACTTGTTTATGGAAAAATGAATTTATTTCACAGTTTTTACAGTTACATATATAATTCACCTACATATAGAGGTTAAAATATAAAACAATCGCTAATGCTTATTTACGAAGTGAAAACAAAAAAATGATTTATGGAAAAAAATTTTTTACTTCAACTTATATGACTTGGACCAATTTAATTTTTTTTATATTTTTGTAACAAGACAAAGCTAAAACTATACTTATTTGATGTTAAAAATTTTAGAGTGGAAAGTATATGTAGTTTGCCGTGATACTATATCCTGTATATAAATAGTTTTTATAACATACTTAAAATACATACTTAAATTGTGTTCATACTTAACCGACTACCTTACAGAAATGCGATTAGTGGCGCCATTTTTTAGTTGAAAAGGTATTATTTTTTTCATAAAAAGCCATATAATAGAAGGAGGTCAAAGCTATGTAATAGAAAGGGATGGAAGTGTGATGAAAGAGCCATTTCGAATTTTCCGTTTTTGTGTTAGTTCTTTTTCAGCGCTTGAAGTGACTTATTAAATAAGTTGAATTGTGTGTATTATGTCTCCTTGCGGCTACCGATGTTTCAATTCTTTCGACTTGAGATTTCATCGGAAGGTTAAAGACCTAAGAAAAATTCAAAAAAAAAATAGCAGAGAAGTGGAGATATTCTTCTGATATGTACGTGTGTGGAAGCTGCAGGAAAAAACTTACCGTGGAAATACCTGCAAATTTTCAGCGATCTTGCCAATCATCAACTGATTTGTCTTTGTGCTCCCCGGGTTTACCATTCATTCCTGAAGAGAAGTATAAACATAGCTCAAAGTAAACTGATTCAACAATATACGACCAAGATATTCTGTTAAAAACCAGTTAAAAGCAAAATTTAGCAATCCGTCTACATCTACTGCTATGAAAACTACGATACTGACTATAACACCTAAGTCATGGACCGAAAACAGACTTGCACAAGAATTCGGAACATCCAGGCGGCAAGCGAGAAAAGCAAAGCAACTTGTGGATCAGTTTGGTATATTAACATCTCCAAATCCACGAGGTGGCCGTAAGCTAGCAGTTGAAACTATGAACTTAGTGAAGTGCTTTTATCTGCGAGAAGACATTAGTCGAATAATGCCCGGTAAAAAGGATTGTGTATCTATTAAGTTAGATGACGGAAAAAGAACGCAAATCCCAAAACAGCTTTTAATGTGTAACATTGAGGAGCTTTACCAAACGTTTAAAAATGAATATCCGGATATCAAAATCGGCCTAACAAAATTTTTCACTTTGAGACCCAAACAATGTATCCTCGCTGGTGACTCTGGAACACATATGGTCTGTGTATGTATATATCACCAAAATGTGAAATTAATGATGAGTGGAGGAGACATTGACAATCTCACATCTGGAACTATTTTGGAACTTTCTACTTTCTACGCAAAATGATGTGTCCCAATCCTACGCCGAAATGTCATTTAACAATTTCAACAAAAACCCCAAATGAAAGTTGCAAATCTTGTCCTGGCGTAAGTGTAATTCGTGATCATTTGAAAATGATATTTGATGATAATCAAGTGACAACCGTTCAGTTCGAAAAATGGGTTTGTTCAGACAGATTTACCATTTCTACTCATCTGCTTGCATCCGATGATTTTGTGGACAGCTTTTGTCACGCGTTGGATGCCTCGAAACCCCATGCTTACATTGCAGAGCAACAGGCTCATTATTTTAAAAATCTAAAAGAAAATATAAACGAAGGGGAAATTTTGGTACAATGTGATTTTGCTGAGAATTATTGTTTTGTTGTACAAGATGCTGCTCAAGCTTTTCATTGGAATAATGACCAGGCAACACTTTTGACATCAGTCTATTATTATAAAGTTGGAAGTAAAATAGAACATGGTAGTATTTCCAGAAAACCCTTCACAAACATCTGTCTGAAGAAATAATAGCTGTGTCAAAAATTATATACATGACAGATGGGGCCCCACAACATTTTAAAAATAGATTTAATTTTGTGACTCTATTTTATTATAAAGCTGATTTCAAGACAGAAACTGAACTTCATTTTCACGCGACTTCGCATGGAAAAGGCCCATGTGATGATCTCGGTGGTAATTTGAAACGACTGGCAACACGTGCGAGTTTACAATTACCTCCTAGTAAAGCTATTACTACACCTTTACTTTTTTTCATTGGGCAAAGTCGGCTTTATCCCTAACAGCCACTTACTATTGCTCATCAGAGGAACTTCAACGCCAGAGAATATTTTTAAAACCACGGTTTGATTCCTCTATTACTATTCCCGGGACTAAGAAATTTCACTGTTTTATTCCAGTTACTGAAGGCCTTTTTTATAAAAAGAACAAGTTTAAGTAATGAGTGTCAAATTGTAAAAATGGTGAAATAAATTCATTTTTCCATAAATCATTTTTTTTCATTTAGTAAATAAGCATTAGCAATTGTTAATTGTATTTTAACCTCTATATGTAAGTTAATTATATATGTAATTGTAAAAACTGTGAAATAAATTCATTTTTCCATAAACAAGTTTGTTTTTTTATTAAATAAATTAGCATTAGCAACTTTTAATATTGAAACTATATAGCTATATTTTAACTATATTAATTCGATATATAATATTTTAACGATATAGCAATAATTTTACTGAACATGTTTTGTTTTCACAGTCACTAGCTATCCTAATCAAGCTCCGTGTGCCACGCTTCATACGACTTGTATGTACTAAAATTCACCTACCTCCCAAACTAATCGCCATCCCATTCTAAAAATTTTATGATAAAACAAGTATAGTTTAAGCTTTGTTTTACTACAAAAATTAAAAAATTAACCTGGTCCAAGTTACTCAAATAACGAGTTGAAATGGTTACTTCCGGTTTTAAACAGAAAATATTTTTTTTATTCCAAATCTAATTTTAAAATTAAAAAGAACAGTTGATTTTCTATACCAATCAATATGTTTAATGTTTTTAATATATTTTTTTCAATCTTAAAGTCGGCTTCCAAAAAAATCCTTCATCAGCTTCTTCAATTCTTCAGAAGCCCATAACTCGGCAACTGAACCTCATAGAAGGAAGAAATTGTGCATCCACGTTCATATCCTCTAGAAGTACCATTATGCATAATATGAACGAAATCCGGAACCTCGACTTTTTTTCGTTGTCCGTTTCACGTGAAATGCCCCATGTATAAATGGCTGGTAGTTTTGCTAAAACCATTAAGGCTGATCAAAGTGTATGATCAAATATTATATGAAGTTGAGTTTTGTCATGCTGTTAAGTATGTTAAAATAAAATCTGCTTTTAGATAGTGCAAATTGAAAGCCTATCAAGTATCCAGTATTTTCGTACTTGCGAGTATTTGATTCAAATATTCAAAAAGTTTTTAGGGCAAAAGTAGCTGAAATCGGCCAATTTTGGGTTAGAGTGGTTTCGGACATAACGGGCCAAGACCTATTGCTGTGATACAAACATTTCGATTTTGTAGGGGAGTAAGGTTTTTTTGGCCATAGTTTGGCAAAAACTGCCTTTACCGCGCTTTCAATGATTGAAAGTGGTCGGGGAGTACAATAGTGATATTTAAAGGATGAAAAAAAATTTTATTGGGAAAATTAGGCAAAAACGTCGAATTTTCCCAACATTTTTTTTTGCGTAGCTTGAATTCGGGGACTTTTCTCCCCGAATTTTGTCCCAGCCTTAATGGTTTTAGCAAAACTACCACCCATTTATACATGATAAATGCTAGCCATACAAATTTCCATGCATATCTGATCATTACATTCCATATGTATGCACACGTAAAAAAATCTGCTAAATAGTATATCCAATCCATTCAAATCTATTCTTCACAAGCGGTTCTACAAGCGTACTGTGTATACTGGTGTGCTTATACACTAACATGCCCCCCGCCACCAAAGAGTTAAAGATATCTTAATTTTAACTTAAGATAAACCTATCCTTACGATGGCGAGATATTTATTTGATTCTCTCGATTGCTACGATGGCGAGATGTTTATTGGGTTCTCTCAATTGTCTCGATTCTCTCGATTGTCTCGATTGTCTCGATTGCAACAATCGAGTCCAACTTAAATCATCGAGATGTTTCGAGATATTTGAACAATCGAAGCAATTGGGTTTAACATCTCGCAGTCGCGCATCACTAACTAGTACCTCTTTTTACGCCTTTCACGGTTCAGGCTCTTTCATCTCCGCATCTACCTGTATCATTCTCCATCGAAACCCAAACCACACTAAAAAAATATTATCAAGCGGGAAAAACATAATTGCAATGAAACTAACTGGTGTGTGTTTCGTGAGCACCTGAATTCGAATATTTCACTAATCGAGATTAACATAAGTAATATAAACAGCCATCATCAAATTGACGTGCTTGTGGCACAGCTAATTAGAACTATCTTTGGTGGAATCGAAGCAATCTCGCTAAATAAAACTGTAAAATTTCAATTTCAGCAACGCAGCACAATCAGACGTAGGTGGCAACGCAACAGAAATCCAAACTTAAGACGTCTAACCACTTGGATGTCAGGTTTAATTCAAAAAGGGATCATCACGCTGCGTAACAACCGGTGGAACAATATGCTCCAAAATTTTGACCAAATTTGATTCCAAGTACTTTTGAGATTTCCCACCAGTTCACAGCTTACATGAGTAACCCTGTTGTAGAGTCTATGGTTCAACAAGCGATTACATAACTTCCAGAAAGACCGTCATTTTGTGCTAACGTAAATTGCAGGCCAAGAAAAATCGATAGCTTTTCTTCGCAAACTAAAAACGAATAAAGAACCAGGACCTGATGCTGTACCCAACAAATGTCTCAATAAGCTTCCCAGAAAAGCAATGGTTCTACTTTGTTCCATATTTAATGCCTGTTTGAAGATATCATACTACCCGGCTATCTGGAAACAAGCAACGATTATTCCGCCACTTAAGCTAAGTAAAAACCCCGGATTATCTGAGAACTACAGACCCATCAACTTGTTAGGTTCGCTGGGAAAAAAACATCCGAGAGAGCTATCTTGAAATGTATCAAATATTTTTTGGAGTGTGGAGATATCCTACCCCGATTTCAGTTTGGTTTCCGAGAGGGTTACTCAACAAACCACCAATTATTTCGACTTACTCACGATATCGAGAGGTCGTTTGCGGCCAAAAAAATCTGTAGGGTTGATCACCATAGACATTGAAAAGGCTTTCGACAATGTTTGGCACAAAGGGCTCTCTTCAAAATGCACAATTTTAAAATGCCTCCCTACCTAACTAAGATTGTGCAGCTATTTCTGGCTGATCGTGCTTTTGCAGTGAAGGTGAATGGCAGTCTTGCCTCACACCGAAAAATATCTGCACGACTCCCTCAGGGATCATGCCTAAGTCCAACCCTATTTAATATCTACACAGCGGACATTCCGTCAAATCGCTGTTCCAAACTTGCTGTGTGGACACCAGTGTGGGTCATATCGTCGCTGTAAAATCAAACCGGCATATCTGCAAAAATTGAGTTTTTGAGTTTTTGGTATCAAAAAATTCCTCTTTTTCCCGTCTATTTTTATGTCGCACCGGCATATCGTATAGTTGAATACAAAGCCGTCTAATGGTGTTTTCCCGGTATGCATTTGTGAGGAAACACCCCACACGCGAAAACTTTAAAGCGCTCTGGTGAAAAATATGCTTTTCGCAGATATGCCGGTTTGATTTTACAGCGACGATATGTGCAAACACATAATTAAACTACAGATTGTTCAAAACAAGTGGCTAAAAATGATATGTAATAAGGCATTTTTCTATCACCCGTGCAAGCTTCGAAACCAGATTCGAGGAAGTAAAAAACCTTATAAAAAATCAAACGCTAAAATTTATTGGAAAATGTAGCCATTGCAACAACGCCCTTATGCAATCAACTGTACATGCTCATATTAAATAAAATAATAATAATAGTAAGATAGTCTTAGCGCTAGCCTAAAGTATAAGTCTCAGGTATAAGTCTAAATTTAATTTCATAGTTGTAGAGGCATCTAATTCTATATTACGTTTCAACAAACCTGTTAAGTGTTGATTATAATGAATAAATTTAAATTTGAATGGATATTTTAATCCAGTCAAATTCGACTCCGAATCCGCTTTAAGTATTCAACGCCACAAGTCTGACTCCACAACCTGCCTCAAATTCCTGACGTCGTCTCGAAGATCAAATTTGCGAAAATTTTTAGCAGGCACTGTCACATAGCCACACAACGTTTTGGTATGTGACGGATAACAGAATAAGTTGTTTTATCAACTGATTTTTTTGTTTTATTAAAAATCGAATCACCATTTGATATTGAGGTGCGATTTTTACTAATGTTCGAAGAAGAACATTAGTATTAAAATCACTTTGGCCAAAAATTCATATTTCTATATATATATATATATATATATATCATCAAAAAATTTCAGTGAAAAAATCTCAGGAACGCGCCATCCGATTGAGCTGAAATTTTCAGGACACATTGGTGTATATGCAGAATAGTGCCAGGTCTCACAAAAAGTTAATAATCTTTAACCCTTTGGCGCCGGCGGCCATTTTAGTGATTTTTTTAATATACCTATTATTTCGTACACAAATAATTTTTGCAAAAATAAAGTTGACGAAATAAATTTTGAACGTGTTTTACTTGTGAATCGGATAATGTTTTGGAATTTTTTAACCCCATGTGTGCGCTGGGTGCCTAAAAACAGAACGGGAAAAATTGAAAATTTTTAAATTGCGATAACTTTTGACCGAGTTATTCAATCATTACGAAATTTTTAGGACATATTGGTATTATTTAGTTGTAGATTTTCGTAGCTTTCTATGAGTGTGCTGGCAACCCTGTAGCTAGGGCAGGCACCGAAAGTGAAAACCTTCAAATCATCGTCTCTCTTGAAAAACTGCCGTTTTTTTAAAAAACAGCCACTCATATGTAAATCTTGTGCTTTGTTTACATAAACAAAAAAAAAATTTTTATATGGTATAACGGGCACGCCTGGTAACCCTTGCCCAATTTACCTATATTTTTAGCATCAAAAACTTCTGTTCACGGAAACTCACGATCCAATGAGCAGAATTAATTGAAATTTACAGAATGTATTGGTCCTATATAGGACCAGGTCTGATAGAAGTGATTTTGAAATGCGGGTGATTCTGTGCCAGTGGTGCCATCTTGAAAAATCACTAAAAAAGATAACTGCTTTTAGCCCTATAAATTCTGATTGAATCGTTCGATTTTGACGAAATTCACACAGTGGCTGAACCTTATTTAGTATCACGTTTGGTAGAAATTTGGTCGAAAAATTCGGTTGGAGTTGCCAGCTATGATAATTTTGGTGTCTTAAATTTGAAAAAATAAAAATTTGGAAGTGAAAACATTAAACCATCGAATTTCCAAAAACTGTCCGTTTCTTACAATAAAACCAATCTGTATACAAATCTTATGCTTTATCTACACTTTGAAAGTAAAACATTGGAAATTTCATGTCGGACAAGAACGGTAACCCTTTCCCAGTCAACCTATATTTTTAGCATCAAAAACTTCTGTTCACGGGAACTCACGAATCAATAATCAGATACCATTGAAATTTACAGAATGCATTGGAATTAAGTAGGACCAGGTCTGATAGAAGCGATTTTGAATTGTAGGCAACTCTGTGCCAGTGGTGCCATCTTGAAAAATTACAAAGAAAAAAACTGCTTTTTGCCCTATGAAATGTGAATAAGTAACCAGATTTTCATGAAATTGACACAGTAGCTGAACCTTTTTTTTAAGCTCTGTTTGATAGAAATTTGGTTGAAAAATTCGATTGGTGCTGCCAGCTACGGTAATTTTTGTGTCTTTGGTTTTGAAAATTTTCTCAGGAAAATAAAACTTTTTGCCCTATAACTTCCAGTGCAGTCATGAAATCAGTACGAATTTCATACAATTTATGGAACCTATTATAAACATTATTCAGGCCAAATTTGGTTGAAAAGCCACAATAGGGTTGCAAGCTGTTGTTGGTTTTGTGTTTGTTTGCAATATCTTTATTAAGCGGTTTAATCGTAGAATTTTCAATTGGTAATGATATTGTAGTGCCAATAAACAGCAAATATTAAGCTTTCGATTATTTGAAAAAACTCGCTGCAGGTAACCCTAAATTTCTTCATAGTCCTATAACTTCGAATGTAATATAACAACGTGAAGCAGATGTGATATATTCTTGGCTTTGATACTGGCAAAAAGTTGCCAGCACGAGTCGGTTGCACTACTTTTGTATCAATAAAATTGTACCGGAAACATTTACAATGAAAATAAATAACCGATGTTTCAATTCCCAAAGTTCTGCAAATTTTTCGGATCGCAGCCCCAAACACCAACTTCAGTTACAGTGCTACAGGCACTGAGCATTTTCTTCATTGATGTTATATGAGATGCTGCTTTCGAAATTTTGTGAAATAAGCAACTGATAACGAATATAATTAAACCGTGTTTTGCTCTCATAAACGTTGAAATTCATGCCAGTGGTAATATCTGAAACCTTCCACCATATGAGTTATAATGCATTCTTGAGACCAAAGTAGAACATGGCGTTTGAAACAGTTTGGCCGTCATAAGCAGCTCATGTGGTGGAATATGCACTCAAAACCTGCACGATTCTTCTACTGTTCTTCGAACATTAGTATTTCTAGCGGTTCAGGTGCGCTAGAGTTTTTTGTATTGATTTCGAAACAGGGCTTCGTTTCTACTTTATCGCGCTACCTCATAAATGACGAAAAAATGCCTGTATCGAAATGTTCAGTCGTCATTTTACATTTTTCTTTATAGCTGAAAATACTGTATGATCGCAATTGTACGTTTTGGCAGCAATAATTTTCGCTTAGCCATGAAACATTTCAAAATTTACAAAGCGCAATATACGAGCCTGATTCACAAATATAATGGTTAGCTCTGCACATTCATGTCATATACACGTTCAATTTCAAACCAAAGTCGGGTGGAAAGCTGTATTAATGCAGTGAGTCTACAAACGTATAGAATACATTCAAACTTACTTGAACAATGTCTCCTTGGTCATGTCCTGAAGCTGTAAACGTCAAGTGACAAAGAAACGGAAGCCGATTCCATTGCGGTGTTGGCACTTTTATCGAGTACGTGCGTCCAACGTCCCCGTAATACGTTCGGTTGCATACTGAAAAACAAAAATCGAACAATTTACTATAAAGGAAAACAATCGGTTGTTTACTATCGTAAAGAACTATCGCCTGTACTTACTAAATACAATATGAAGTAAAAACAGTCAAGTATTTGCATATGGAATTAGGTTAATATATGAAAAATGCAATCTTTTCTATAGAAGCTAGATATTATTGAATTTCTGAACAGTCACCGATTCTTCTGCAGTGTTGATCAGTCTTTTTAATCATTATGTAGGTATATACTGCCACCAGGCATTTGCCGATACTGTTTACGTTATCTTCGCCATTCATTTATTTTAAAATGTTTTTCTGTATGTTCTACTCTCTCAAGAAGATGGAAGCACATGGGAAATATAAACAATGTAACTGGAATTTAGAACTAGGGAGAAGACAGTATATAGCCAGTTTAACATTTTCACTAATTTTTTAAGAAAATTAGTATGTTTTATATATTAGACTGGTTTGGCCGAAAATTCATATTTATATATATATATATATATGTATATATATATATATATATATATATATATATATATATATATATATATATATATATATATCAAGGTGGGCCATCTAGTAGTTTCTTTTCAAATCATAGGTTATTTTGCCACTGGTGTGCTTGGCGTGCTGTGCTGTGAAATAATTAGGCCAATGACAGACACTTGGGTTTCACCGAAGCGTTTAACGCTTCGGTTTGGCGCGTCGGCTGACACACACAGCGGTTTTCAGAAGCGTTTATCGAGTCGGTTCAGTTACAAATTACGCCGGAGTATCATATAGATGCTTGTGAAAAAATTAGTCGTGTATACATACATATGTATATATATGTATATCCGTATATATGTAAGTATATATATGCATATGAATTTTGGACAAAGTGATTCTAATACCAATTTACTTTGAAAATCTGTAATTGCCTACTTTTAGGAACTAAGTGCCCACAAATGTTCCATTTTCCAATACTGTACCCTTGCCATTCTTCAAAAATCAATTTTCTTATCAGATTTTCATTCCCATATCCCATGCATTCATCAATGCTTCCAGAAAATTTCAGCTCGATCGGACTACGCAGCAATGAATAAATCGAAAAACGGTATTAGCTAGGTCATTTCTTTCGTCTACCGACTCGGTTCCGAAGCCGAGTGGCGGTTCGCACCGCGGTGCTAAGCTAAAGTAATGCACGACTATACCGACTCGGTTTTCCTCTCGGGAAACGCCTCGCAAGAACCGCTGTGCTTGTCACTGGCCTTATACTGTCCGTACAAGTGCAGTATGGGCTCATCTCTCAGCATGGGCTCATCTTTAAGCTACTACGTTGACAAATTTTCTTTTTTTTTCTTACACTGTTGAATCTGCTTTGGATCAGCAAAAAAGGTAGATTTTCTCTTTTTTGACTTCTGCTTCTAATATTTCTGGTCCTCTACTCTCCTGACTTCCTATAATCTTCATCGACTCGTATTGTGTCAATTCGATACACCTTCCCCCCCCCCCCCTTCTCTCCTGCTCCAGTTGATGATGCCTCAGGACTGCCACACACAACGTTCAATTTTCAGCCAACCGTTATTTCTCTTGTTTATAATTACCCCACCACCCCAAAACTGTCTTTCGTATGCTCATGATTTCCAGGTGTTCGCATTGTAATCGGAGCACTGAGGATTTTTATCGGCTGCGAAATGATCTCACTATTTGTTCGCGTACTTTCAGTCACTGAATTTTCCTGAATTTTCCTGAATCATGTTGTGGGGGAAATTCATGAATGCATTTCCTGAAAATTGACAACCAAAAGTGACAGTTGTCGGTTTTTGGGAGAACAATAGTGATTATAAAGTCATCCTAAGCGGTGATAAATTATCACCACAAAAATATTCGACCTTCATAACAACATTACACAAAAAATATGTTGCTTGCAGCGCACATATGAAAATATTTACCCGCGCCACACCGTTTGACACTTTTCAGTATTTTTCAGTAGCTCAAACTAGACATGGGTAACGCAGCGCTGCGCCGCGCAATTGCGTTGAAGCACTAGCCATGATACCACTGCGCTAATACCGATTGTCGGTATCAGTAGCGCAGTAACGCAATTCGGTATCAATGGTGTTGGCGCTGCCGCTTTGCAATGCCAACACCATTTGGCTTGGCGCTATGCTACGGCGCGGCGCAAAGATATGAGTGGAGTAAACTTACCTCAAGTCTGTTTGATGCAAATCAATATACCTACGCGTAGGCACGTTTGGAAAGTAACCTGAATGGGTACATACTATAGACTGGGTATTTTAGGGTATTTTATATCGGAAAATTAGTAAGTTCAGATGTGGGTTGCTCTCGTCCCATACAAGCTTTTTCAATCATTCTTTTTTGAGTGAATCATAGCGTCGTGGTATCAGCGCAATGCTACCAGCGCCGTATGTGAGTCCGAGAAACGCAGTGAGTATCACACATAGGCGAATGAGATCTGGTATCATAGCGCAATGGTATCAGCGCAGTGCGCTGATAACACTGCTGGCGCCGGTATCAGTGTATCAGCGCCTCAAAATTTGCTGCGTTACCCATGTCTAGCTCAAACCCTACTGAAATTTACTAAAAGAGGGGACATTTTCAGTTTTCAGTAAAACGGAGTACAAGAATGGCTTCATTGCAATTAATTACAATTAATCGCAATTAGTTGCAGTACGCAAACAGACCTTATGTAAAGTAACTAGTACATTGATAACGCACTTGTGTGTTACTCCAGCGTCATACCGAGCCAAAACTTTTCTGAAGCATTTCCGACACATTCGCGCAAAGTTCCAGTCTGACCCGGCCATAAATGTCCGCGAAGTTCATTCATCGTTCGTCAGCTTTTTAACGTTTTCCTTTTGCTCCTCCTCATTTGCTTCCAAAGCTTCGGATAAATAAACTTTTTTCAGTATTTTGCGAAAACTTTGTAAGAATTTTGCTCATTGATGTCAGGAATGCTCAGAAATGTCCTCCAAGTCACAAAACTGATGACAAATGAAAGTGGAAAAAAAACGCCAAAGTATTGAGTTGATCCATGTAAACGATAAGCTCAATTTTAAAATAGAGTCAAGAGAGTAGAAGAAATCAAGAAGAGCCAAGATCAATTAAGATTTTTTTGAGAATTGAGAAGAATTAATATTTTTTGTACTCTTTGAGGTTCATCAATAATAGGCGTGCTTTTTTGCTGTGATACAAAACAGAATATAACTATGCCGCAGAAACAACGATCTAATATAAAACAGCAGTGCATTCGCTAAGACTAACATAGGTTGCTGTATTTGCTGTGATAGCACACAACAGCTCAAAATAAAGGGAGAAAATAACGAATATACACTACCACAATCGATAGAAAATATAAAAAGAACTAACAGAAAATTACTTCTTCTAACTTTCTACACATTCTGAGGGCTTTTTATAATTTCCTAACTACCAAAACATTCAACATAACCATGAAAAACCCAAGGCCACCTCACAGCAAAAAGACAACTTCTCATGAGCTTTTCTTTTTTCTATCAGCACATTCTATAGTTCAGCACGTGAACTAAAAATGAGGAATATAATTTCTGTACTAGTGAATTCACTGGTACAGGAGTGTTGTTGTTTCCAATGCATATACTCTATTCTCTGCTGGATAGAGGAGCAAAAAACATGCCTAATATTAGTTGCGTTTTTGTGCTTCCAGAGTAGGACAGGATAGCAGTAATGCACGCAATAAACAGCAACATCCAGAGTACGAACACTTGTCAAATCAGTGGATTTGAAACAGTTGACTGAAGTGAACTAAGAAACTAAGAAAAATTAAATCGCATGAATATGATGAAAAAATCAATGCTGCCAGCAGATTTCCTATCCTATGAGTCGAAATATCCCTAGACCATGTTTTGGAAAGAAATTAACCTAATTTTAATTTTCTAGCTATACATTCGTTATTTCGAAATTTTAAATTTGAACTTTGAATTGGCAAATGTCTAATAAACACACTGTTCCCAACCAAGTAGGAATCAAATAAACTTGCATGCTAGGTTAGGTTCGGTTGTACTGGCTGGCACATGGCCACACATAGACCTACTGGTCCATAGTGAAACCAGATAAAACTTGCATGCTACTCCGGATCGTTTTTTATGCGTGCCGGAAAATCGCTGCTATCGGCAGTCGTCTGCCCTTGAGTTTCAGCTCAAGTTGGAAAATCATGCCCCCTCAAAATTTTTTTTTCTGACTTTAATCAAAAAACAACAACAGTAGTTTCAAAAAATTATCAAGGAGTTATTTTTTCAACACAATTTTGATAGCACATTTTGAATGTAAAGAGCAATAATTTTAGTTGCGATGGAAAATTACAGGTGGGATATTAGTTCAAGCTTTCTGCGTTAAGCATAGTACTGAGTTCGATTTCACGTGAAATTTTCATACAAAATTTCACGTGAAATCTGTTTCGGCGAAAATTTAGCTTGAAAATAAGCAAGTTTGGTACTGTGTTCTTAGCATGAAAAGTTGCTTTGAAGTTGCTTTCGCTTTGAAAACATAGATGGCACTGAAACATGTTGTCAATCATTTCACGCCAATTTAGTTTGTGCAGTTCATTCTTTCGAGCGAAAAAGTGACATTTAGTGTTTCAATTTGAAAATTGAGCAGTGCAAATGACTTTCCAATAAGAAAATCGATCGAAAAGTGAAATTCTTGACATTTTATCCGTCAAGAATGAGCAGTGTCTCTGTTTTTCTCCGTTGTCAAAATTTTCGCTCGAAAGAATGACCAGATAATGGAAACATGTCAAAATTTCACGTGAACTCGAACTCAGTACCAGCCTTTAAGTGAAAATTCTAGCACTGAGGCATTGACCTAGACTTACGAGCTTATGAGTTTCAATCATTAACCGAACGTGAATAAAAAAAAAGAAATATTTTCGTTTCAACACCACTTTATTCCAGTTTTTTAATTAAAACCACCGCCGCGTGCCCGAAAGGTAAAAGTTTTGTACAATCAGAAAAGCTGAACTGACGCGCGATCGAATCAACTCATTATATATGAGAATTAGAAATGCTAGCTTGCATTTGCACCTGTACTTGCTAAATTCGATTAATTGTTTCTGCATATGCACATGTTGATTGCGTAGGCAGAAACGTGATCAAAATTGATTACTTATCAAATGGAAATTTACCGTGCCAATTAATCTGGCGGAAGGGTAATGCACTTAAGGTGCGAAGGCAAGCTAGATTATGTGAGGTGGGCAATTATGCATTATAACACCCCCACCGTTAAATTGAGGCTCCGACGAAATATGAAGCGAACGGTGATTTTGTTTTTTATACAAATAGATTCCGACTAATATTAAAATTATAAAAACAATGGTAACGTCAGAAGACAAACTAACAAAATTAATTTTCTTATGTTTAATTAAGATTTCTCCGATATTATCACTATGTTCTAATTGTTTTAGATACAAGTTTTCAAGTTTTATTTCTGGTATGGTATCATTTTCATTTACTTTTGTAACAAAATTTGGTAGAATCAACTTTTCGTACAGCTTTATATTTGTATTTGAATAGGTTTTATTTAGAGTTTCTATTTTGCAGTTTTCGAACCTAATAAGAAAAGTTCCTTTCATTTTTATTTCTTTTTCATTACAATCATGTTTGATGTCTGAGTAAAAATTTTTAAATACAATAACTCCTTGTAAAATTTCAATCACCTCAGTATGTTCAAATATCTTTACTTTACAATTGGCTTCTTCAAATTTAATTATATTTTCTAGGCAGCTATCATTCTTAATTTCGATTAAATTCTTCTCAAGGTTATCTTTTACACTTAATTCGTACATTGAATCATTTTCGCTTACTAGTATTTCATGGCGACTGAGGGATATTGATTTATTTCTGATATTGGGAATTGGTTCGAATATAATTTTTGTTAAAATGTTTTTTGAAAATTGTGGAATTGATAATATTAAAACTATACTATTATCGTGGAATGTTACAGCAATTTTTGTGTTTACATAGCTTTCAAATTCGTCAATTAAGTCTAGTTCTGTCTTTGTCAGAATGTTCTTTGAAATTATTCCAAGTTTACTGGAGAAAATGACCCGTTCAATGTCATCAAGATGATTTCTCAAAAGTGTAATACTATTATCGATTTCATAGACTTGCTGTAGGAAATTTAGCTCATCTTGAAGTGTTGCTATTTTATTTTGGAATGTATCTCGAAATTTGTTCAAATAGTTAGATATTGCTTTCTGCTGGGAGTTTATGTGATTTGTAATATTTCGAATTTGAGTGGTTATGTGATTGTTATAAAGAGTTACGTTGTTTATTCTGTCTGTAAAATCTTGCTGATTGTCAGTTAGTGTTTTTAGAGCATTATTAATTTCTTTTTCATCATCACTATCGAGAGTTCCAGCTATAATTTTTAATCCTTTTCCTAGCACGTTAATGAGACCACGTTTTTGTTTGAAATGGGGAATTAAGCTATTGATTTTTGCTGTTAGTAATATAAAGTTTTTGGTAATGGTGTTTACAATTGTTTTTGATTCTGTTGTGGATGCTTTTAGTAAATTAATATTTTGTTGTATGAGTTCTGTGGTTTGTTGGTATGTTGTAATGTTGATTATGTGTATTACTTTGTCATAGTGCGAAATTACCTTCAACTCGCCAGTTTTTATGGGTAAGTATCCGTTATTGTTTGTTAAGTCCTGAATGTCTATTGTTTGTGAATTAGTAAAACAGCATAGTGATAATATTATAATCATGAACATGGTTGGTGGTTTCCTGGAAAAATGAAAAACAAAAAACTATGAAATATAAGTACATTACTTTCTCTTTTTGTTTGATTTTATTGTAGGGGACCTCCTATCTTGGTATTTTTTTCTTTTTCGTATGTGTTTCTTATAATATTTGAAATTGTTGTTTGAGTCTACTACGTGATCATCGTCAAGCTTATTGGTCTCCACTTTTCTGTATTTTGAATGATTTTTTCCTCCTCTTATTTCCTTAATGAAGTTAGGTCCTTCCTGTATTTCAGTATCTATTCGGTCTTTGTTCAATTTGTTTATTATTTTTTCTTTCTTCTCAGCTATTAAATCATGTATTCCCTGATATTCTTCCTGGGAGATATTTCCGTTCATAAAGTCGATGGGTCTTCTGTTAGTGGTACTGTGAATTGTGTTATTATAGTAACTAATGGCTTTGATTACTTTTTCTTCTACTGTATCCAGATCAATACCTTCGTCATGCTTGAGGAGACGAATGTGCTCATTAATGGTGTTGTGCAACCGCTCAATATCCGGTTTAGATGTATGGTTACTGTTTGATGTAAAATGAACTTCTATTCCTTCTTTTTGGAGAAATTCCTGCAACGGTAAAGCTTTCAAGCCTAGTTCATTATCTGCGACTATTTTCTTAATATTACCGTGAGAACTAATGTACTGAGCTATTTTCGTTTTGAATTCGGTCCAAGTACGACCGTTCATTTTGTATGCCTGAGCGAATTTAGAAAATGTGTCAATTGTTGTCATGAAAATTGTTTTTCCTAAACTGTAAAATATGTCGATTTGAATAATCTCATTTGGTCTTGATGGAGTCTCAGTAATTTTAAAGGGTATTTTGGGAGGATTTCTGTCGTATTTTTCCAACGAGCAAATTTCGCAATTATTTATAAATTGAGTGATCCTTATTTTTAGCTTTGGATGATATATACTACTTTTTAATTCCTTGAAAACAACATCTATGCCTCTGTGATTGTTTCGTCTATGCTCCTTTTCTATTAAGTCAACTAATTTTTCCTCATCTTCTATATCTTCAACTAATTTCTTACATCTGATAATTTTAAATCTTGTATTATTAGAGAAGGTGGTACGGAACACGTCATTTAAGTTATCAAAAAACTCATCGTCAATTATTATAGCATTAAGTTGGTTTGGATTAAAATGATTTTTTAGTAATATTAGTGCAGTATCTGTATTTAATTCTTTCGTGTAGATGATTTTTCTGTTATTACTAAAGACGTGAGAGTTCCTTATTCTCATTGAGCCAGAATTTGCTTTTTTTATTATAATTTGGTTTTTGAACACATTTATTACTGTATCGGTGCTGGGAATTATACTCCTGTTGCTATTTCCATCCTCATTCGATTCTGCTAAATTAACTTCATTAATTCTAGATAGGGCGTCAGCGTTACTATTTTTGGTTCCTTTTTACTAATGTTCGAAGAAGAACATTAGTATTAAAATCACTTTGGCCAAAAATTCATATTTCTATATATATATATATATATATCATCAAAAAATTTCAGTGAAAAAATCTCAGGAACGCGCCATCCGATTGAGCTGAAATTTTCAATACACATTGGTGTATATGCAGAATAGTGCCAGGTCTCAAAAAAAGTTAATAATCTTTAACCCTTTGGTGCCGGCGGCCATTTTAGTGATATTTTTAATATACCTATTATTCCGTACACAAATAAGTTTTGCAAAAATAAAGTTGACGAAATAAATTTTGAACGTGTTTTACATGTGAATCGGATACTGTTTTGGAATTTTTTAACCCCATGTGTGCGCTGGGTGCCTAAAAACAGAACGGGAAAAATTGAAAATTTTTAAATTGCGATAACTTTTGACACAGCTATTCAATCATTACGAAATTTTAAGGACATATTAATATTATTTAGTTGTAGATTTGTGTAGCTTTTGATGAGCGTGCTGACAACCCTGTAGCTAGGACAGGCACTGAAAGTGAAAACCTTCAAATCATTGTCTCTCTTGAAAAACTGCCGCTTCTTCAAAAAAAAGCCACTCATATGTAAATCTTATGCTTTGTTTACATAAACAAAAAAAAAACTTTGATATGGTATAACGGGTACGCCTGGTAACCCTTGCCCAATTTACCTATATTTTTAACATCAAAAACTTCTGTTCACGGAAACTCACGATCCAATGAGCAGAATCAATTGAAATTTGCAAAATGTATTGGTCCTATATAGGACCAGGTCTGATAGAAGTGATTTTGAAATGCGGGTGATTCTGTGCCAGTGGTGCCATCTTGAAAAAGCACTAAAAGAGATAACTGCTTTTAGCCCTATAAATTCTGATTGAATCGTTTGATTTTGACGAAATTCACACAGTAGCTGAACCTTATTTAAAACCACGTTTGGTAGAAATTTGGTCGAAAAATTCGGTTGGAGCTGCCAGCTATGATAATTTTGGTGTCTTAAATTTGAAAAAATAAAAATTTGGAAGTGAAAAATTCAAACCATCGAATTTCCAAAAACTGTCCGTTTCTTACAATAAAACCAATCTGTATACAAATCTTATGCTTTATCTACACGTTCAAAGTAAAACTTTGGAAATTTCATGTCGGACAAGAACGGTAACCCTTTCCCAGTTAACCTATATTTTTAGCATCAAAAACTTCTGTTCACGGAAACTCACGAACCAATAATCAGATACAGCTAAATTTTACAGAATGCATTGGACTTAAGTAAGACCAGATTTGATAGAAGCGATTTTGTATTGTGGGCAAGTCTGTGCCAGTGGTGCCATCTTGAAAAATTACAAAGAAAAAAAACTGCTTTTTGCCCTATGAAATGTGAATAAGTTACCAGATTTTCATGAAATTGACACAGTAGCTGAACCTTACTCTAAACTCTGTTTGATAGAAATTTGGTTGAAAAATTCGATTGGTGCTGCCAGCTATGGTAATTTTTGTGTCTTTGGATTTGAAAATTCGCTCAGGAAAATAAAACTTTTTGCCCTATAACTTCCAGTGCAGTCATGAAATCAATACGAATTTCATACAATTAATGAAACCTATTATAAGTATTATTCAGGCCAAATTTGGTTGAAAAGCCACGATAGGGTTGCCAGCTATTGTTAGTTTTGTGTTTGTTTGCAATATCTTTATTAAGCGGTTTTATCGTAGAATTTTCAATTGGTAATGATATTGTAGTGGCAATAAACAGCAAATATTAAGCTTTCGATTATTTGAAAAAACTGGCTGCAGGTAATCCTAAATTTCTTTATACTCATATAACTTCGAATGTAATATAGCAATGTGAAGAAGATGTGATATATTTTTGGCTTTGATACTGGCGAAAGGTTGCCAGCACGAGTCGGTTGTGCTACTTTTGTATCAATAAATGCTTACAGTTAGTATTCATACCGGAAACATTTACAATGAAAATAAATAACCGATGTTTCAATTCCCAAAGTTCTGCAAATTTTTCGGATCGCAGCCCCAAACACCAACTTCAGTTACAGTGCTGCAGGCACTGAGCATTTTCTTCATTGATGTTATATGAGATGCTGCTTTCGAAATTTTGTGAAATAAGCAACTGATAACGAATATAATTAACCCGTGTTTTGCTCTCATAAACTTTGAAATTCATGCCAGTGGTAATATCTGAAACCTTCCACCATATGAGTTATAATGCATTCTTGAGACCAAAGTAAAACGTGGCGTTTGAAACAGTTTGGCCGTAATAAGCAGCTCATGTGGTGGAATATGCACTCAAAACCTGCACGATTCTTCTACTGTTCTTCGAACATTAGTGTTTCTAGCGGTTCAGGTGCGCTAGAGTTTTTTTTATATTTGATAGTGTAGTCGAATTCGGAAAGCTTCAGTTTCCATCTTACTAATTTAGAGTTAGGTTCTTTTAGGGAGAATAGCCATGTTAGGGGTTTGTGGTCTGTTTCGATTATGAATTTCCGTCCAAATAGGTACGGCCTAAAATATTTGGTTGCCCAGATAATGGCAAGAAGCTCCTTTTCAATTGTGCTATAATTTATTTCATGTTCATTTAATGTTTGGGATGCGTAACTAATAGGGTGGTCGTCTTGAGAGAGGACGGCTCCCAATGCGTATTGACTGGCATCGGTGGTAAGTGTGAATACTTTGTTAAAATCGGGATAGTGTAGAATTGGATCGTTAATAAGCATTCTTTTTAGGGTATTGAAACTATCTTGATACGATGGATCTGAAATGTCGATTTTTGCATTTTTCTTTAGAAATTTTTTCATGGGCTTGGCTATCATAGAGTAATCTTTAATAAATTTACGATAATAGCCGGTCAATCCGAGAAATTGTTTAATTTATTTTGCTGTTTTTGGGATAGGAAAGTTCACAACACATTCGATTTTTTTCGGATTGGGTTTAATTCCGTTTGGTGTTACCACATGTCCTAAAAATTCAGTTTCTTTCTTGAGGAACTCTGATTTATCGAGTTGTACTTTAAGGTTCACTTCTTTCAAGCGGTTAAATATTTTGGTTAAAGAGTCTATATGTTCTTGTAATGAGGTAGAGAATATGATAATATCATCGAGATATACCAGGCATATTTTATTAATGTACTCTCGTAGTACATTATTCATCAGCCTTTGAAAGGTGGCTGGTGCTGTTTTGAGACCGAATGGCATACGTAAAAACTCATAATGACCGTTTTCAACGGAAAAAGCAGTTTTATGGGTATCTCGTTCGTCGATTTCAATCTGATGAAATCCTTTAGCCAAGTCTAGGGTCGTGAAGTACTGGCATCTGCCTAATTTGTCCAAGATCTCGTCGATATTAGGAATTGGATATTTATCGTCTATCGTAACTTCGTTGAGTTTACGGTAGTCGATAACTATCCTCCATTTAGTTTTTCCGCTGGCATCTACCTTCTTAGGCACGATCCAGATCGGAGCTGAATAAGGGGAGTTACTGGGCCTTATAATTTTGTTTTCTAGCATTTCATTAATTTGTTTCTCAACTTCTTTTTTATGAATATATGGATAACGATAGGATTTCACGTGTATTGGTATATCGTTGATTGTTCTTATTCTATGTTTAATAGCATTAGTAAAAGTAAGGTTTGTATTTTCTTGATAGAATATTTCTGAATATTTTTTTATTGTTTTTATTAATATCTGATTTTCTTCTTTATTGAGGTGTTCGGTGCGGATTTGTTGGAAAATAGGGAGATAATTTTTTTCTTCTAATATGTTGAAATTTTTATAGTCGACTTTCTCAGTAGAAATGGTGCCAATATTCTCAGGGATCTGATGGTTTGAGTAAATATCAATGTTAGCTTCAACCTTATAATTTTCTACATTATATATACCCTCTTTGATGGTTACATCTCCATTTAAAGACTTCTGCTCTTTAACAAAGACTAGGCCATCACTTTGGTCACAAGACAATTTTGCTGTAAGTTGATTAAGAGGACGAAACATAAGGGGTATCACATTTCCGTTTATTTCTAATTTATGATTTTCATAATCGATTTTAGCCCTAAACCGTCGAAGAATATCATTACCGATGATTCCATCATAATATTCGTGGAACTGGTAGACAAGAAATTCGCATTCTTCAACTGAGTCACCCAATTCTACAAATAAGGGTATTTTCACTTTTCCTGTAATTTCGATTTGATTAGCCATAGTTTTTAAAGTTACATTTTGGATGGGGATATGCCACTTTGGATGACAGAGACCGGGATTGATAATAGAATGAGAAGCTCCGGTGTCTATCATGAATTTCAAAGGATAAAGTTTTGACTTAACTATTATATGGGGAATGTTTGCGTTGAGGCAGCTGTAGGAAAATTTTCTACCTCGTGTTTGTTAATATCCATCGGCTCGGGAGGTGGTTGCGCGATTGGGTTGTTTGAGCGTCTATCAGGGCCATTATTGAAGTGTTGGCCGTCGTTATTATTAAAAAGATTTGGCGGATTGTAAGGGTTATCACGATAAAAATTTTGACGATTATGACTGTTTGGATTAAAAGGGTTGTATTGATTATAATTATGATGATTAAAATTGTTGCGTCCGTTTTGTGGACCATTGTTATAATTATTGTTTCGAGGAAGGTAATTATTCTGGTTTGTATGTGAAGATGTATTATGAAATGTATTCCTAGTGTTGTTATATTTATTTTTGTGAGTTCTGTCGTCATTGTTTCCTTGTGGGTCAGTCCGTTGTTGGTTATTGTTTTTGTGTCTGTTCTTGTTTTGTTGACTAGTTTGTCCATTAATTCCCATGTAAGCATAACCGGAGGTAAAAAGTATGTCCATAGCATCTTCTAACGTCGAGGGATTTCTACAAACAAGTACAGTTTTCATTGGTTCTGCAATCTTGCTTTTGAAAATGTTAAGAGCAGTTCTTTCTCTATGCACTCGTGCATATCATCCCCTAAACCTAGTACAGAAAGTGTTTTATTGTTCAACCTTTTGAGTTTGTTTTTGATTTCATTATAGAATTCAACACTATGAGTTTTAAATGTTACAGATCTTAATTCATCGTAAAGTTCCTCGACACTTCTTCTATCACTAAAATTATTTCGTAGAACGTTTTTTATTTCACTCCAAGATACAGCATGGCAATTAATTTCAATTGTTTCTCTTGCCTTGCCTTTTAGTCTACTTCTGATAATGTCTGAAAAAAGTAACTGGGAATGTTCGTCAAATGTCTGTAGGAATGGATGTACGCGGTCAACTAAATCTATAAACACTTGGAGTTCTTTCGGATCACCATTATGTTCCGGTAATTTACTAAGGTATTTGAGGGGGTCGATTGACACTGCACGTACGGCCATTTTCTACACTTTTTTTTTTTTTTTTACTAATGTTCGAAGAAGAACATTAGTATTAAAATCACTTTGGCCAAAAATTCATATTTCTATATATATATATATATATATCATCAAAAAATTTCAGTGAAAAAATCTCAGGAACGCGCCATCCGATTGAGCTGAAATTTTCAATACACATTGGTGTATATGCAGAATAGTGCCAGGTCTCAAAAAAAGTTAATAATCTTTAACCCTTTGGTGCCGGCGGCCATTTTAGTGATATTTTTAATATACCTATTATTCCGTACACAAATAAGTTTTGCAAAAATAAAGTTGACGAAATAAATTTTGAACGTGTTTTACATGTGAATCGGATACTGTTTTGGAATTTTTTAACCCCATGTGTGCGCTGGGTGCCTAAAAACAGAACGGGAAAAATTGAAAATTTTTAAATTGCGATAACTTTTGACACAGCTATTCAATCATTACGAAATTTTAAGGACATATTAATATTATTTAGTTGTAGATTTGTGTAGCTTTTGATGAGCGTGCTGACAACCCTGTAGCTAGGACAGGCACTGAAAGTGAAAACCTTCAAATCATTGTCTCTCTTGAAAAACTGCCGCTTCTTCAAAAAAAAGCCACTCATATGTAAATCTTATGCTTTGTTTACATAAACAAAAAAAAAACTTTGATATGGTATAACGGGTACGCCTGGTAACCCTTGCCCAATTTACCTATATTTTTAACATCAAAAACTTCTGTTCACGGAAACTCACGATCCAATGAGCAGAATCAATTGAAATTTGCAAAATGTATTGGTCCTATATAGGACCAGGTCTGATAGAAGTGATTTTGAAATGCGGGTGATTCTGTGCCAGTGGTGCCATCTTGAAAAAGCACTAAAAGAGATAACTGCTTTTAGCCCTATAAATTCTGATTGAATCGTTTGATTTTGACGAAATTCACACAGTAGCTGAACCTTATTTAAAACCACGTTTGGTAGAAATTTGGTCGAAAAATTCGGTTGGAGCTGCCAGCTATGATAATTTTGGTGTCTTAAATTTGAAAAAATAAAAATTTGGAAGTGAAAAATTCAAACCATCGAATTTCCAAAAACTGTCCGTTTCTTACAATAAAACCAATCTGTATACAAATCTTATGCTTTATCTACACGTTCAAAGTAAAACTTTGGAAATTTCATGTCGGACAAGAACGGTAACCCTTTCCCAGTTAACCTATATTTTTAGCATCAAAAACTTCTGTTCACGGAAACTCACGAACCAATAATCAGATACAGCTAAATTTTACAGAATGCATTGGACTTAAGTAAGACCAGATTTGATAGAAGCGATTTTGTATTGTGGGCAAGTCTGTGCCAGTGGTGCCATCTTGAAAAATTACAAAGAAAAAAAACTGCTTTTTGCCCTATGAAATGTGAATAAGTTACCAGATTTTCATGAAATTGACACAGTAGCTGAACCTTACTCTAAACTCTGTTTGATAGAAATTTGGTTGAAAAATTCGATTGGTGCTGCCAGCTATGGTAATTTTTGTGTCTTTGGATTTGAAAATTCGCTCAGGAAAATAAAACTTTTTGCCCTATAACTTCCAGTGCAGTCATGAAATCAATACGAATTTCATACAATTAATGAAACCTATTATAAGTATTATTCAGGCCAAATTTGGTTGAAAAGCCACGATAGGGTTGCCAGCTATTGTTAGTTTTGTGTTTGTTTGCAATATCTTTATTAAGCGGTTTTATCGTAGAATTTTCAATTGGTAATGATATTGTAGTGGCAATAAACAGCAAATATTAAGCTTTCGATTATTTGAAAAAACTGGCTGCAGGTAATCCTAAATTTCTTTATACTCATATAACTTCGAATGTAATATAGCAATGTGAAGAAGATGTGATATATTTTTGGCTTTGATACTGGCGAAAGGTTGCCAGCACGAGTCGGTTGTGCTACTTTTGTATCAATAAATGCTTACAGTTAGTATTCATACCGGAAACATTTACAATGAAAATAAATAACCGATGTTTCAATTCCCAAAGTTCTGCAAATTTTTCGGATCGCAGCCCCAAACACCAACTTCAGTTACAGTGCTGCAGGCACTGAGCATTTTCTTCATTGATGTTATATGAGATGCTGCTTTCGAAATTTTGTGAAATAAGCAACTGATAACGAATATAATTAACCCGTGTTTTGCTCTCATAAACTTTGAAATTCATGCCAGTGGTAATATCTGAAACCTTCCACCATATGAGTTATAATGCATTCTTGAGACCAAAGTAAAACGTGGCGTTTGAAACAGTTTGGCCGTAATAAGCAGCTCATGTGGTGGAATATGCACTCAAAACCTGCACGATTCTTCTACTGTTCTTCGAACATTAGTGTTTCTAGCGGTTCAGGTGCGCTAGAGTTTTTATTTATTAATTTAGATTTTTCAGTTAGAGTCTTGTACTAGTCGAGTTTTGTCTGTCAATTTACAAAGCATACAAAAATTGGAAAAAAAATTTTTTGACTGACTTACTTATTTCTGACTTAGTTCTAAATGTTTCGTTCTGCAGCAAATTCCTTTCTGGACCAATTCTTCCTTCTGAGGCAGCTATTCTTCGATTCTTCGTTGGATATGTTTTAAATTTCGCACCTTCACTTCAGGCTTGTTTCTCGGATCTCCTTAGATGAATTATGTCTCGAACCACAATCGTTATACAATCGTTTGGCAATATAATTGGATGGTTTTGCATCAATTACGGGAACTTGGCAAAGTCTTGATTGCACAATAGGTACGTGGCTGGAACAGATACTTCTCTTGAAGTAATTTTAAACTTGTATCACTGGATCACTGATTCCTCTAGGAGCACAGGATATTACTTATGTTCACGATTCGTAAAATTTTCAACCTCCTCCTCTTGGATGGTAGGTTTTGGTAGATTCGGATGCACCACACGACTTAGAAATGTCTAGCGTTACAGTAACCAGATCTCGTGCCAGCCTCAGCAGAGTGTTTAAAGGATATTCGTAGGCTTATACCTTCTAGTTACTTTTTATAACACTTGGTGCATCCTACCGACTGCGCCAGTTTCAATCATTAACCGAACGTGAATAAAAAAAAAGAAATATTTTCGTTTCAACACCACTTTATTCCAGTTTTTTAATTAAAACCACCGCCGCGTGCCCGAAAGGTTAAAGTTTTGTACAATCAGAAAAGCTGAACTGACGCGCGATCGAATCAACTCATTATATATGAGAATTAGAAATGCTAGCTTGCATTTGCACCTGTACTTGCTAAATTCGATTAATTGTTTCTGCATATGCACATGTTGATTGCGTAGGCAGAAACGTGATCAAAATTGATTACTTATCAAATGGAAATTTACCGTGCCAATTAATCTGGCGGAAGGGTAATGCACTTAAGGTGCGAAGGCAAGCTAGATTATGTGAGGTGGGCAATTATGCATTATAACACTTATGCACGTTCTATTGGATACAATAGAAGACTTAGTTTTATTTATGTTTTTGTCACCTTAGGAGTGATTCCGCAATAAAATAACATTATTTAGGAGCATTGAAAATGTATGTTGGTTTAGGACTGTAGGTGAATGCACTGCTATCGCTATGAAATCCGCATGTGTATTGAACAAGCTGGGAAATATTTTTGTCAAGAGTGAACATATTTCATGTGACTAACTGGGCACTGCCGCTATCTATACATATGTAATTATGCTGCGAATACCAAAATACCTACCGGTGCAAAATTTAGGTTCGTCACTTTCATCGCCGCAATCATCCCTTCCGTCACAATACTTGTCCAAAGGCACGCACAGGCTACTGCCTCGGCACGCAAATTCTGATATTCTGCATGCGATTCCCGATCGGATTGCCAGCAATAATACTACGAAAGTTGGAGATATAATTTTCGCGTGTGAAATCATCTGTAAAGAGTATAGAAAAAATGTGTATAATGATTTTGAAATAAGTGTAAACTAAGGAATTCTCGAAATAAATATAAAAGTAGCCTGTTACTAAGAGATGAATTTTCAGGAAGGAGAAGGTACTTTTGATTATTTCTTTGTAGAAGATGATTAGAGAATATGTAAATAAAGCGAATAACATTCTGCAGATGAAACCTGGGTGTATAAATTTCTGGAGACGGTCACCTTAATTAATAACTGCAAAGTTGAGATTTTTCCACAATGAACAAAACGGCAAAAGAAATTCCGAGGTTGTTTCAAAGCAGCGATCCCAGCACGATATGCCTGGCTCTTTACCAACCTTAATGGAAACAACGAAAAATATACCTGGAAAGGAATTTCCTTCGGCCGTTGGAAGAACCAGACAAAAACCTATGATCGTAACAAGAACATTAATAATTCGAAATTTAAAAAAATGTGCCACTCGCCTTCTGCTGGCTGCTCGTTCTCCTATCGTGACATTGGCACTACCAAAAAATCGATGTCACACAAAGCCAAGCACAAATCCAAGCACTTCCATAAAAAAAACCCAATCAGATTGACCTCACTAGTAATGAATCAGACTCTCCAAATATAGCTTCCCAGGAAGTTTCTGACGCTGAACTTGTCACTGCTTCGTGCAGTGCATCATGTTTTGCTTCGTCAAATGTCACACCAAACACAGTCTCTTCTTCCCCATACAAAAATTGCATTGAAGAATGAAGGAGAAAATCTCTTCAAAGAAATGTGGTGCTCCTAGAGCTAAATCAAATGTATGTGGGAACACGTGCGTACCAAAAACAAATTAACAAAATCAAAATTTTAGGCAAAGTTCTAAAGGAAATAAATATATTATTTTTACATCACTATTCTATATATTGTTTTTATTTTAATTAAATTGATAAAAAATTTCTCGCGAAAGAAATATCTTCCAAATGCCAATACAATTGATTGAGACGTGAAACCTATTACGAAAATAAGGAAGTTTTTGGTACGACAAATCCCAAAGTACTATGATCTTCCCTGTACACAAATTTTATTCACGGCGAGGACCAAATACCATCCACATCCAGCATCGTGAATCCACGTAGCTATGCTGGAAATGTTTGAGGAGTCACTACAAACTTTTTAGACCCCTTGGTGCCATCATATATCAAAGCTACTCTTCTTTCAAGCACTGATCTGGAAAGTAAGTATCTACTCTCCCGACTATAACAGATTTCTCGGGATAAATCCCGAGATAACATATTATATAAAAATGTGCATCTTACCCTCGTTTACATGCATACGGCGAACAACTGTACATCTTTTGAGAGCAAAACCAAGATTAATCTTAAAGTTATGAAGAAAAGAAGACTTTCCTATTGACCTTGGTGCACTCAATATTGTTTTTACTCGATATCATCAACATTTGGATTATTCGCAGACCACGTAAAAACAGACTTCAAAGCTTACGCCAATCACGTTTCATCTTCTTTTTTTTCCCCAGAGCACAAGGGAAAATTTCAAAAAGTATTGCTCCTAATAAAAGATTGCCAGGAAATGGCTTCAAGCTATTTTATCACAACTGTCGTAGGAATAGAGGAAAACTAAATCAACTTTTTCTTGACTCCAAATCTTGCTTATTCAATGTACTCACTTTTACGGGAACCTGGTTAAACAACCCCCATAAAAACGAGGAAATACTTGATGATAAATGGACCATTTACAGAACCGAAAGCAATTACAGCTGCACCAGACAAACTCGGCAAAATGGTGTGCTGATTGCCACTCATGATTCTCTTTTAAAGGAACTGGTCGAAACAATCTCACATATTCTGTTTGAGATCCCGTGAAGCTTATGAGAACTACTTGAATACACTTGGCGAAAATATAATTCACGACCCAAAAACTGTTCAATTTCGTAAACAACACAGATATAAAAGAAAATGGATACGAAATGGCTATCCGTACACCCATATGTGAGTTAGCCTTTTTTAATACACGCACAACATTGCTCTCTTAAATTCCGCTCAATGCACCCCTTTTTACCGCACTCACAACCGAAAAGCCCTAATGCTGCCTCTTATTTACGAAAAATGTGAGGAATATCAGATCGGTGTAAAAGCGTGTAACGGGCAGCACGAAAAGAAATGTCAATGTCAGTTTGATTAGTGTCAGTGAATCAACACATTGACTTTAAGTCAAAGTTTGTTACAGAAAATTTTGAAATTGTTCGGCGTGTACAGTGGAAACATAAATCTTCGTGAATTCGCGATAATCTGTGTCGGTTTCCCGAATAAATTAGCGGTCAAAAAGTGCCGCGTTTCAGGCTGCAATAGTAACTACAGAAGTGTTTCGCGAGGGATATCGTAATTCGAGTAAGTGAAAGTAGCCTTTGATATCAATTTTGTCTTCTTTTTGAGTGAAATCATAGTTAATTTCATTTACAAAAAAAAAACTCTAGCGCATCAGAACCGCTAGAAAACTAATTTTCGAAGAAATTGTCTTTGAGTGACCAAAAAATTTGGAAAGACCTAATACACTTTTTTGTAGAATCATATCAAGCATTCCTTATCTCAAGCAACAAAACTCAACTATAACACAAATGATGAAAATGTTCAGTGCTGGCAACACTTTCCCAACGAAGCAGCAATAAGTTTACCATCACAAGCTACGAATCAACTTAACCTTTGAATTTCGTTCTCATCGGAGGATTTCATCGAAAGTTTCAGCGGTTAAACTTTGTCTGAGGCTGCCATCCGAAAAATGTTCAAAACTCGGAAAATTTAAAAATTGGTTTCTTATTTTTATCGCAAATGCTTTGCATATGAGTATGTAATTTCAAGCATCTGTTGGTGCAATATTTACGAAAATGGCTAATGCTGGTTACCCTGTGTCAGCAGCAGAGCAAAATATATACCAAATCTGCTTCACGTTAAGTTAAACCCAACCAGTAAATTTCGTTTCGATTGAATCACTGCGCTGGAAGGTATACGGATGAAAAGAATTTTAGGGTTGCCACCCTCAAAAGTTTTCACATTTTTAAAGCGTTAATATTTGTTGTTAATTTTCATTGCAGGATTATTCCCATTTGCAAATCTAATGACATAATCGCTCAATAAAGAAATTCCACAAACTTACAAAAATGATCATAGCTGGCAGCCCTATTATGATTTTTGTACGAAATTCCTACGAAATTTACTTCACATCAAGGTCCATTTACTGTATGAAGTTTGTTTTGATTTCTGCACTGGACCGGAAGCTATAGGGAAAAAAGCTTTATTTTGCTGAGCAAATTTGCAAGATTTATGAGACAAAAATCACCATAGCTGGCAGCCCTATTCTAATTTTTCAACCAAATTTTTACCAAATGTTACATAAAGTAAGATTCAAGTACGGTGTGAGTTTTGTGAAAATTTGATGGCTGAATCGGAAGTTATAGGCTAAAAAGCTGTTTTTTTTCTCAGTGATTTTTCAAGATGGTACCACTACCACAGGGTTGCTCGCATTTCAAAATCACTTCTATCAGACCTGGTCCTAGCCAATACCAACATGTCCTGTGAATTTCATTATGATCGGATAATCCGGTCGTCAGTTCTCGTGAACAGAACTTTCGAGTGCTGAAAATAGAGGTAATTTGGTGATGGGTTGCCGTTCTTGTGCAAATCGGAATTTTCAAAATTTCAATTTGACGGTCAAAGATCAAAATTTATCAATGATTTGAAACTTTTGTCAAAAATCAACAAATTTTGAGGAGGGTCAATGATTTGAAGGATTTATTTTCAGGAGCCTGCCGTAGCTACAGGGTTACCTGCACAACCTTGAAAACCAATCTATGCTAAGTCCTAGTCAACCTCAATATGCTCTGCAATTTGCACGATGATCCGATGTTTTGATCACAAGTAATGACAAATCAAAATTTGAAAACAAATCCTTGCCTACTTTTAGGCACTTAGCACCTACACACGGCTCAAAAATTTCAATTCTTTATCATAGACAAGCTTAGAACATAATTAATTTTCATTCCCAATACTTTTTTTTAACAAAAATTTACACTGCTTGGAAATATAGGAGTACCTCAAAATTCACTAAAACGCTCGCCGCCGCCAAAAGGTTTAGGATATCTGAATTTGAGAAAGTCGTGGACCTACCTACTACATGTATCTACGTTCTCCGAAAATTTCAGCTTAATCGAATCGGCCACTCCAGAGATTATCTCGGAAAATCATTTTGCTGATATATATATATATATATATATATATATATATATATATATACATATATATATATATATATATATATATATATATACACATATATATATATATATATATATATATATATATATATATATATATATATACACATATATATATATATATATATATATATATATATATATATATATATATATATATATATATATATATATATATATATATATATATATATATCAAGAAATATGAATTTTCGGCGAAACGAGTTTAATACTAATGTTCTTAGTAGTAAAAACATTTTAATCTTTAAGGCTGGTACTGAGTTAATCATGAAGCTAAATTTTGACAAGTCTCCATTTTCTGATCATTCTCTCGAGCGAAAATTTTGACAAAGCCGAAAAGCGAAGAATTTCATTTCAATTTCATTTCAACTTTTCACGCTAAAAACTGAGTACTACTCTTGCTTATTTTCAAGCAAAATTTTTTCCGAAAGAGATTTCACGTGAAATTTTACTAAGCTTTACTCGCCGGTTGCCGAAAAATAAATTTCAAACGGCGTTCAAAATAGCGATCTCTCGTGTTTTTACATTGGCATTACCGCATGAACTGTGTAGGGCACACCAGTGGCGGCTCGTCAGGGACGGCAAGGTCGGCAGTGCCAACCCAAAACTCCTGTCCCGTACATGCAGAATGAAATCGTTAATTTTATAAAATATTCCTTTTTATATTATTATTTTATAAAAAAAATCTTATGTGTGCTTTATCTTAATTACTTTTCAAACATTATTACACATTGCGCCTTTTTATCTACTCTGTTGTAATATTGAATTCCTACCAATTCTCTTTGATAACATACATTTAGGCTTCTTATTTATTCCGGGTCGGCAAGCCGATGAGACGAGATCTAAATTGCCTTGCAAAATCCAAATTTGCTGGCGGCTGGTGGACGACCTTGTCATTCATGGTTAAACACACTGCAAGCCCTATTCTGGGTCGGCAAGCCGTAATCAAATCATATTCGCTGCCGTCGCGATCGATGCATGATACTTTGTTGTGTACATCAGCGTTAGCAACCTATGAAAACGAGCGGGCCGAATTGAACTATGAAATATGATAATTTTATTTCATATCATTGTTCGGTTCGCATTTTTTTCCACTCGGAAACACTGAACCGTATATTTTCATGTGTTGGCTAAGTAGAATTTTCTTTGGGCCGATACATAGGATAATTTGTGGGTCGGCGTGCCATGCTTGAGATCATATACATATATTTCTCTCAGCAAATTTGCGGTGCTTTAGTTTGCTGTTAACATGTTTTCGCGTTATACAGCTGCATATAGGTAGATAATTTTTATTTTAATTGTTTGTGAATTTTCGTTGCTTTAGAAGAAATTTGTTTGGTCTGACATACACATATATGTTTGTTATAAATATATATTTTTTCAAACTTATATATATTAAAATTTCAATCTTACATTGAATTTAATAGGAAAAGTACTTTTTAAAAAAATTAAATAAAAATTAACATTTTACGATGGTACTGTTTATTACATTTCACACCTCGTCGATTCAATATATATGCATTTTTGTAGTGTAAATTTTTAATTCATGCATCCAAGAATTCTGCTTGGTCAAATTTGAAAAAAAATTTCAGGTTAGGCTTAAAGTTTTGGGAAAAAGTAAATACCGTCAATGTACCAATATTTTTGTGTTGGGACTTTGTTGTTGGTTCGAGAAATTAATTCGAGAAATTATTCTTGAGTATGATATTTTATGCATATTTTTGTAGTAACGTATTCTTCTTTTATTAATTGCCGATCCATTCGAAAGCATCACGAGCCGCCACTGGGGCACACATCCGTACCTCATTCTCACACTAATAAGCTGAAAGTCGAAAATTGGACCATTTCTCTCGTCCGATTTCTAATCCATTCTCTCTTATATCTGTGGTAAACACCAAGCGAAAGTCAGTGTAAAAGAACTACGTCAATGTAAAAGAAAAAACTCTTCACGTATAATCAGCCTATATACAGCGAACGTTTAGTCCGCGGACTAAACACCAAATTCCACCTAAATTTTTTAGTCCACGTGGTGTATACACTCGCGGACCGACCTAAATTTAGGTCGGTCCACGATTTCAAGCGACCTGACCTAAATATAGGTCGTGGACTATATCGCTGTAAACACACGCGACCTAAACATTGATTTTTGCGCGACTATTAATAATGTATGTATGTTGAATATAAGCTCATAACATTCCCCTTTGACACAAAATCGTTGAAATAAACATGTTTGAGAGACAAATGAAACGATAAATACAGTGCATGAAGGAAAATTAAACTAAATGACAGCTGTCATATACGAACGAGGACTAAATTCCACCTAAGCAAATTTTAGGTCAGATCGGTATATACACCTGAGGACTAAGTTCATTTAGTCCGCGCTTTAGGTCAGGTCACTTTTGGTCCGCCTGCTGTAAACCGCACTAATATAGCATTGGCTATCTGGCCCCTTCATATAATTTTCACCAAATCACTGTCATGCGTTGTATTTTCCATCTGTTGGAAAACTTCACTTCTCGTGACAAAGCCTCGATTGAAAATTACTTGGACATCGCTATATTATCAGCTATTCGGTATTTTTGGAAAAATCGTCTGTGAAAAACTCGCAACACTAATAGGACCTCTCCTGAACGAGCAACAACATGGTAGCAGAAAAAATAGGTCAACTAACACCAGTCTCATGATAATAGCCTCACAAATTCTCTGAAATATGGAAATAGGACACCAGACTGATACCACTAATACTGACTTTTATTGCTCCGCACTGCTACTGACACAGCTCTGTTTTGGTGTAAAAAGTGTTCGATCGTTGATTTACGTCTAGACATGTCTAATGAAATCAAACACTGTCATAGATTAACTCATGTAAAACACCAGTCAACACTTACTTTGTAGTGAATTAAACAAAATCAGACGCGATTTACTCAAAGAAAGCTGAGCGCACAAGGTAGCCTACTCGTATTTCTGTTTACTTTTGCGGGTTAGGTTAGCAAACATAAGTAGAAGGCAGCTGACAGCGGAGGGAGATCTATCCCCTATATCCTATATATAATGTTTCGGAGGGAGATCTATCCCCTATATCCCCCCCCTTGGGTTCACCCCTGTGGGCCACTGAAACATAGAAAAACAAATTCACAAATATTCTAAGTCTTAATCAAAGTCGGATAATATCAACATGCCGTTGAGAAAATGCATACAGTTTGTAACAACTGTTTGGATTAATATGTCTCAAAAAACAGTTATCGTTACAGGAAGAAGTTATTAAATCTTTTTTGTAGGAAATTTTCTAAGCCACGAATTTGTCATACATTGTTTTTCTGTAGAGGTGATTGTTACTGAGATATTTATGAGAAATCACTTTTGGTGACCTTTGAGCCCGTGTAAAATTAACGCAGCACTCGGATCAATGCGGCCTTTTGACATTTTACTCAGCACGCCAGTATCAAAGTTCACACAAAAATCCAGCATTCCCCAAATTTTTCCGAAGCACCATGTCAAATTTTCCTGAACTAATTCTAAAATTCAAATTACAGAAGTTGGGCATCCCGGGAAACATGCCACTGGTTTGATTCCTATCTACGTTATCGAAATTAATAGGGAAAATTTCAAGGATTACTGTCAAAAATTATCGTTCTTTTTTCGAGAGTTCCACAAGAAGAAGTCACCTAGGACTCCTTCTGTTCAATTTGTTCCTTTCGGATTTATCAGAGCTTTTATCTAACATTCCTCACCTTTTCTATGCGGATGATCTGAAGATATATCACATCATTCAGTCGAAATATGACTCGAAGTTCATTCAATCCACAACACTGTTATCACTTGAGAAATGTTTTGAACAAAACAAATGCCATGCGATAAGTTTTTCGTGCAAAAACACTACTTTGAATTTCAACTATCAAGTCTTAAGTAACACTTGCAAGCAGCTGTGATTCATGAAATTATAAACTCTGTGTACATTATCTTACTTCGCCCGTTACTTGAGAATGTTGGCATTGTCTGGAATCCTATTTTTGATATTCGTAGCGACGAAAAGAAACACGATTCTGAAAGCCTACCATTATACGCATACAGACTTGGTCTTCTAAATTTGACGACATTATTTTGAGGAAGGACAGTATTTTGTTTTTATTTCGTTTTTGACTTTCAAAGTTGAAGCTTTGTTCAGTAAAATCACTCTCAGTAAATCAAAAAGTCAGACTAGGCATAGACGTCTTCTGAATGAGCATCAAAATCATTCTGTGTATTGAGACAGAAGGACAATAAAAAAAACTCTAGCGCACCTGAACCGCTAGAAACACTAATGTTCGAAGAACAGTAGAAGAATCGTGCAGATTTTGAGTGCATATTCTACCACGCTAGCTGCTTATTA